>SZWC01016878.1:8383-62976 GCA_023375785.1 Penium margaritaceum
GGGTATCTCATGCGCCTATGGTGTATCTCATGCGCCTATGGTGTATCTCATGCGCCTATGGTGTATCTCATGTGCCTATGGTATATGTTGTATGCGTATGGTGTATCTCATGCGCCTATGGTGTATCTCATGCGCCTATGGTGTATCTCATGTGCCTATGGTATATGTTGTATGCGTATGGTGTATCTCATGCGCCTATGGTGTATCTCATGCGCCTATGGTGTATCTCATGTGCCTATGGTGTATTGCATGTCCCTATGGTGTATCTCATGCTTCTATGGTGTATCTCATGTGCCTATGGTGTATCTCATGTGCCTATGATGTATCTCATGCGCCTTTGGTGTATCTCATGTGCCTATGGTGTATCTCATGTGTCTATGGTGTATCTCATGCGCCTACATTGTATCTCATGTGCCTATGGTGCACCTCATGTGACTGTGGTGAATCACATGTGCCTATCGTGTATCTCATGTGCCTATGGTGTATCCCATGTGCCTATGGTGTATCTCAGGCATCTATGGTGTATCTCATGCGCCTATGGTGTATCTCATACGCATATGGTATATCTCATGCGCCTATGGTATACCTCATACGCCTATGGTATATCTTATGCGCCTATGGTGTATGTCATGTGTCTATGGTGTATCTCATGTGCCCATGGTGTATCTCATGTGCCTATGGTGTATATCATCACCTATGGTGTATCTTATGCGCCTATGGTGTATCTCATGCGCCTATGGTGTATCTCATGTGCCTATGGTATATCTCATGCACCTATGGTCTATCTCATGTGCCTATGATGTATCTCATGTGCCTATGGTATATCTCATGTACCTATGGTGTATCTCATGTGCCTATGGTGTATCTCATGCGCCTATGGTATATCTCATGCGCCTATGGTGTATCTCATCTGCCTATGGTGTATCTCATGTGCCTATGGTGTATCTCATGTGCCTATGGTGTATAGTATGCATGTATGGTGTATCTCATGTGCCTATGGTGTATGTCATGCGCCTATGGTGTATCTCATGCGCCTATGGTGTATCTCATGTGCCTATGGTGTATCGCATGTATCTGTGGTGTATCTCATGTGCCTATGGTATATCTCATGTGGCTATGGTGTATCGCATGCACCTATGGTGTATCGCATGCACCTATGGTGTATCTCATGTGCCTATGGTGTATCTCATGTGCCTATGGTGTATCTCATGTGCCTATTTTGTATCTCATGCGCCTATGGTGTATCTCATGCACCTATGGTGTATCTCATGTGCCTATGGTGTATTGCATGTCCCTTTGGTGTATCTCATGCTTCTATGTTGTATCTCATGCGCCTATGGTGTACTTCATGCGCCTATGGTGAATCTCATGTTCCTATGGTATATCTCATGTGCCTATGGTGTATCTCATGTGCCTATGGTGTATCTCATGTTCCTATGATGTCTCTTATGTGCCTATGGTATATCTCATCTGCCTATGGTGTATGTCATATACCTATGGTGTATCTCATGTGCGTACGGTGTATCTCATATGCCTATGGTGTATCCCATGCGCCTATGGTGTATCTCATGCGCTTATGGTGTATCTCATGCGCCTAAGGTATATCTCATGCACCTGTGGTGTATCTCATGCACCTATGGTGTATGTCATGTGCCTGTGGTGTATCTTATGTGCCTATGGTGTATCTCATGTGCCTATGGTATATCTCATGGGACTATGGTTTATCTCATGTGCCTATGATGTGTCTCATGCGCCTTTGGTGTATCTCATGTGCCTATGGTGTATCTCATGCGCCTATGCTGTATCTCATGCGCCTACGGTGTATCTCATGCGCCTATGGTGTATATCATGTGCCTGTGGTGAATCGCATGTGCCTGTGGTGTATCTCATGTACCTATGGTATATTGCATGTGCCTATGGTGTATCTCAGGCATCTATGGTGTATCTCATGCGCCTATGGAGTATCTCATATGCCCATTGTGTATCTAATGCGCCTTTGGTGTATCTCATGCACCTATGGTATATCTCATGTGCCTATGGTGTATCTCATGCGCCTATGGTGTATCTCATGTGCCTATGATGTATGTCATGTGCCTATTGTATATCTCATCTTCCTATGGTGTATGTAATGTGCCTATGGTGTATCTCACGAACCTATGGTGTATCTCATGCGCCTATGGCGTATTACATGCGCCTATGGTGTATCCCATGCGCCTATGGTATATCTCATGTACCTATGCTGTATCTCATGCGCCTATGGTGTATGTCATGTGCCTATGGTATATCTCATGTGCGTATGGTGTATCTCATGTGCCTATGGTGTAACTCATGCGCCTATGGTGTATCTCATGTGCCGATGGTGTATCTCATGGACTTATGGTGTATCTCATGTGCCTATGATGTATCTCATGAACCTTTGGTGTATCTCATGTGCCTATGGTGTATCTCATGTGTCTATGGTGTATCTCATGCGCCTATGGTGTATCTCATGTGCCTATGGTGTATCTCATGTGACTGTGGTAAATCACATGTGCTTATTGTGTATCTCATGTGCCTATGGTGTATCCCATGTGCCTATGGTTTATCTTAGGCATCTATGGTGTATCTCATGCGCCTATGGTGTATCTCATACACAGATGGTATATCTCATGCGCCTATGGTATACCTCATGCGCCTATGGTATATCTCATGCGCCTATGGTGTATGTCATGTGTCTATGGTGTATCTCATGTGCCTATGGTGTATCTCATGTGCCTATTGTATATCTCATCACCTATGGTGTATCTTTTGCGCCTTTGGTGTATCTCATGCGCCTATGGTGTATCTCATGTGCCTATGGTATATCTCATGCGCCTATGGTCTATCTCATGTTCCTATGGTGTATCTCATGTGCCTACGGTATATCTCATGTGCCTATGGTGTATCTCATGTGCATATGGTGTATCTTATGCGCCTATGGTATATCTCATGCACCTATGGTGTATCTCATCTGCCTTTGGTGTATCTCATGTGCCTATGGTGTGTCTCATGTGCCTATGGTGTATTGCATGCATGTATGGTGTATCTCATGTGCCTATGGTGTATTTAATGCGCCTATGGTGTATCTCATGCACTCATGGTGTATCTCATGTGCCTATGGTGTATCGCATGCATCTATGGTGTATCTCATGTAGCTATGGTATATCTCATGCGCTTATGGTGTATCTCATGTACCTATGGTGTATCTCGTATGCCTATGGTGTATCTCATGGCCTATGGTGTATCTCATGCGCCTATGGTGTATCCCATGCACCTAGGGTATATCTCATGTGCCTATGGTGTATCTCATGCACCTATGGTGTATCTCATGCGCCCATGGTGTATTTCATGCACATATGGTGAATCTCATGTGCCTATGGTGTATCTCATGTGCCTATGGTGTACATCATGTGCCTATGGTGTATTTCATGTGCCTCTGGTGTATCTCATGTGCTATGATGTATCTCATGTGTCTATGGTATTTCTCAACTCCCTATGGTGTATCTCATGTGCCTATGGTGTATCTCATGTGCCTATGGTGTATCTCATGCGCCTACGGTGTATCTAATGTGCCTGTGGTGTATCTCATGCGCCTATGGTATACCTCATGCGCCTATGGTATATCTAACGTGCCTATGGTTTATCTCATGCGCCTATAGTGTATCTCATGTGCCTATGGTGTATCTCATGTGCCTATGGTGTATCTCATGCGCCTATGGTGTATCTCATGTGCCTATGGTGCATCTAATGGGCCTATGGTGTATCTCGTGTACCTATGGTGTTTCTCATGCGCCTTTGGTGTATCTCATGTGCCTATGGTGTATCTCATTCCTCTATGGTCTATCTCATGCACCTATGGTGTATCTCATCCGCCGATGGTGTATCGGATATGCTCGTGGTGAATCGCATGTGCCTATGGTGTATCTCATGTACCTCTGATGTATTGCATGTGCCTGTGGTGTATCTCAGGTGTCTATGGTGTATCTCATGCGCCTATGGTGTATCTCATGTGCCTATGGTGTATCTCATGCGCCTATGGTATATCAAATGCGCCTATGGTGTATCTCATGCGCTTATGGTGTATGTCATGTGCCTATGGTGTATCTAATGCACCTATGGTGCATTTCATGTGCCTATGGTGTATCTCATGCGCCTATGGTGTATCTCATGCACCTATGGTGTATCTCATGCGCCTATGGTGTATCTCATGTGACTATGGTATATCTCATGCGCCTATGGTGTATCTCATGTGCCTATGGTGTATCTCATACACCTGTGGTATATCTCATGTGCTATGGTGTATCTCATGTGCCTATGGTGTATCTCATGTGCCTATTTTACATCTCATGCACCTATGGTGTATCTCATGTTCCTATGGTGTATCTCATGGGCCTATGGTGAATCTTATGCGCCTATGGTGTATCTCATGTGCCTATGGTGTATCTCATGCGCCTTTAGTGTATCTCATGTGAATATGGTGTATCCCATACGCCTTTGGTGTATCTCATGTATCTATGGTGTATCTCAGGTACCTATGGTGTATCGCATGTACCTTTGGTGTATCTCATGCACCTATGGTGTATCTCATGCGCCTATGGTGTATCTCATATGCCTATGGTGTATCTGATGTTCCTATGGTGTATCTCATGTGCCTATGGTGTATCTCATGCACCTATGGTGTATCTCATGTGCCTATGGTGTATCTCATGTGCTTATGGTGTTTCTCATGTGCCTATGGTGTATCTCATGTGCCTATGGTGTATCTCATGCGCCTGTGGTGTATCTCATGCACCTATGGTGTATCGCATGCGCCTATGGTGTATCTCATGTCCCTATGGTGTATCTCATGTACCTATGGTGTATCTCATAGGCCTATGGTGTATCTCACTCGCCCATGGTGCATTTCACGCGCCTATGGTGAATCTCATGTGCCTATGGTGTATCTCATGTGCCTATGGTATATTTCATGCACCTATGGAGTATATCATGCGCCTATGGTGTATCATATGTGCCTATGATGTGTCTGATGTGCCTATGGTACATCTCATCTGCCTATGGTATATCTCATGTGCCTATGGTGTATCTCATGTTCCTATGGTGTATCTCATGCGCCTATCGTGTATCCCATGCGCCTATGGTATATCTCATGTGCCTATGGTGTATCTCATGCGCCTATGGTGTATGTCATGTGCCTATGGTGTATCTCATGTGCCTATGATGTATCTCATGTGCCTATGGTGTATCTCATGTGCATATGGTGTATCTCATGTGCCTATGGTGTATCTCATGGGCCTATGGTGTCTATCACGTGCCTATGGTGTATCTCATGTGCCTTTGGTGTAGCTCATGGGCCTATAGTGTATCTCATGCCCCTATGGTGTATCTCATGCACCTATGGTGTATCTCATGCGCCTATGGTGTATCTCATGTACCTGTAGTGAATCGCATGTGCCTATGGTGTATCTCATGTGCTTATGGTGTATTTCATGTGCCTATGGTGTATCTCAGGCGTCTATGGTATATCTCATGCGCCTATGGTGTATCTCATAAGCCTATGGTGTATCTCATGCGCCTTTGGTATATCTCATTTGCCTATGGTTTATCTCATGTACCTCTGGTGTATGTCATGTACCTATGGTGTTTCTCATGTACCTATGGTGTATCTCATGTACCTATGGTGTATCTCATGTGCCTGTGGTGTATCTCATGCGCCTATGGTTTATCTGATGTGCCTATGGTGTATATCATGTACATGTGGTGTATCTCATGTGCCTATGGCGTATCTCATGCACCAATCGTGTATCTCATGTGCCTATGGTGTATCTCATGTGCCTATGGTGTATCTTATGCGCCTA
This sequence comes from Penium margaritaceum, assembly GCA_023375785.1. NCBI lineage: Eukaryota > Viridiplantae > Streptophyta > Zygnematophyceae > Desmidiales > Peniaceae > Penium > Penium margaritaceum. The sequence goes on from SZWC01016878.1 coordinate 14,257, forward strand.
TGGTGTATCTCATGCACATATGGTATATCTCATGTACTATGGTGTATCTCATGTGCCTATGGTGTATCTCATGTGCCTATTGTATATCTCATGCACCTATGGTGTATCTCATGCGCCTATGTTGTATCCCATGCGCCTATGGTTTATCTGATGTGCCTATGGTATATATCATGTGCCTATTGTATATATCATGTGCCTATGGTGTATCTCATGCGCCTATGGTGTTTGTCATGTGCCTCTGGTGTATCTCATGTACCTCTGATGTATCTCATGTGCCTATGGTGTATCTCATGTACCTATGGTGTATCTCATGTACCTATGGTGTATCTCATGGGCCTATGGTGTATATCACGTGCCTATGGTGTATCTCATGCGCCTATAGTGTATCTCATGCCCCTATGGTGTATCTCATGCGCCTATGGTGTATCTCATGCGCCTATGGTGTATCTCATGTACCTTCAGTGAATCGCATGTGCCTATTGTGTTTCTCATGTGCTTATGGTGTATGTCAGGTGTCTATGGTGTATCTCATGCGCCTATGGTATATCTCATATGCCTATGGTATATCTCATGCGCCTATGGTATATCTCATTTGCCTATGGTGTATCTCATGTACCTATGGTGTATGTCATGTACCTATGGTGTTTCTCATGCACCTATGGTCTATCTCATGTACCTATGGTGTATCTTATGTGCCTATGGTGTATCTCATGCACCTATGGTTTATCTGATGTGCCTATGGTGTATATCATGTACCTGTTGTGTATCTCAGGTGCCTATGGTGTATCTCATGCACCTATGGTGTATCTCATGTGCCTATGGTGTATCTCATGCGCCTATGGTGTATCTCATGCGCCTATAGTGTATCTCATGCGCCTATGGTGTATCTTATGTGCCTGTGGTGAATCACATTTGCCTATGATGACACTTGTACCCCTGGTGTATTGCATGTGCCTGTGGTGTATCTCAGGCGTCTATGGTGTATCTCATGCGCCTATGGTGTATTTCATGCGCCTATGGTGTTTCTCATGCGCATATGGTATATCTCATGCGCCTATGGTGTATCTCATGCGCCTATGTTGTATGTCATGTGCCTATTGTGTATCTCACGTGCCTATGGTGTATCTCATGTGCCTTTGGTGTATCTCATGTGCCTATGGTGTATCTCATGCGCCTATGGTGTATCTGATGTACCTATGGTGTATATCATTTGCCTATGGTGTATCTCATGTGCCTATAGTTATCTCATGTACCTATGGTATATTTAATGTTCTATGGTGTATCTCATGCGCCTATGGTGTATCTCATGTGCCTATGGTTTCTCTCATGCGCCTATGGTGTATCTCATGTGCCTATGGTATATCTCATGCGCCTATGGTGTATCGCATGTGCCTATGGTGTATCTCATATGCCTATGGTATATCTCACGTGCCTATGGTGTATCTCATGTGCCTATGGTGTGTCTCATGCGCCTATTGTATATCACATGCGCCTATGGTGTATCTCATGTGCCTATGGTGTACCTCATGCACCTATGGTGTATCTCATGCGCCTATGGTGTATCTCATTTGCCTATGGTGCATGTCATGTGCCTATGGTGTATCTCATGTGCCTATGGTGTATCTCGTGTGCCTATGGTGTATCTCATGCGCCTATGGTGTATCTCATGTACCTATGGTGTATCTCATGGGCCTATGGTGTATCTCATGTGCCTATGGTGTATCGCATGCGCCTTCGGTGTATCTCATGTGCCTATGGTGTATCTGATCTGCCTATGGTGTATCTCATGTGCCTATGGTATATCTCATGCGCCTATGGCGTATCTCATGTGTTTATGGTGTAACTTATTGCCTTATGGTACATCTCATGTGCCTATGGTGTATCTCATGTGCCTATGGTGTATCTCATGCGCCTATTGTATATCTCATGCGCCTATGGTGTATCACATGTGCCTTTGGTGTATCTCATGTGCCTATGGTGTATCTCATAGTCTATGGTGTATCTCATGTGCCTATGGTGTATCTCATGCGCCTTTGGTGTATCTCATGTGCATATGGTGTATCCCATGTGCCTTCGGTGTATCTCATGTATCTATGGTGTATCTCAGGTGCCTATGGTGTATCGCATGTGCCTTTGGTGTATCTCATGCACCTATGGTGTATCTAATGCGTCTATGGTGTACCTTATGTGCCTATGGTGTATCTGATGTACCTATGGTGTATCTCATGTGCCTGTGGTGTATCTCATGCACCTATGGTGTATCTCATGCGCCTATGGTGTGTCTCATGTGCATATGGTGTATCTCATGCGCCTATGGTGTATCTCATGTACTTGTGGTGTATCTCATGCGCCTATGGTGTATCTCATGCGTCCTTGGTGCATTTCATGTGCCTACGGTAAATCTCGTGTGCGTATGGTGTATCTCATGTGCCTATGGTATATTTTATGTGCCTATGGTGTATATCATGTGCCTATGGTATATCTCATGTGCCTATGGTACATCTCATCTGCCTATGATGTATCTCATGTGCCCATGGTGTATCTCATGTGCCTATGGTGTATCTCGTGTGCCTATGGTGTATCTCATGCGCCTATGGTGTATCTTATGCGCCTATGGTGTATCTAATGTGCCTATGGTATATCTCATGTGCCTATGGTGTATCTCATGCGCCTATGGTGTATGTCATGTGCCTATGGTGTATTTCATGTGCCCATGGAGTATCTCATGTGTCTATGGTGTATTTCATGCGCCTACGGTGTATCTCATGTACATATGGTGTATCTCATGGGCCTATGGTTTATATCATGTGCCTATGGTGTATCTCATGCGCCTTTGGTGTATCTCATGTGCCTATAGTGTATCTCATGCCCCTATGGTGTATCTCATGCGCCTATGGTGTATCTCACGTGCCAATGGTGTATCTCATGTGCCTATGGTGTATCTCATGTGCCTATGGTGAATCTCATTTCCTATTGTGTATTTGATGTGCCTATGGTGTACATCATGTGCCTATGCTGTATCTCATGTGCCTATGGTGTATCTCCTGTACCTATGGTATATCTCATGTGCCTATGGTGTATCTCATGTACATATTGTGTATCTCATGCACCTATGGTGTATTGCATGCGCCTATGGTGTATCGCATGTGCCCATGGTACATGTCATGCGCCTATGTTGTATCTCATGTGCCTATGGTGTATCTCATGCGCCTATGGTATATCTCATGTGCCTATGGTATATCTCATGTGCCTATGGTATATCTCATGCACGTATGGTGTATCTCATGTTCCTATGGTGTATGTCATGCGCTTTTGATGTATCTCATGTGCCTATGGTGTATCTCATGTGCCTATGGTGTATCGCATGTACCTATGTTGTATCTCATGTGTCTATGGTGTATCTCATGTGCCTATGGTGTATCTCATATGCCTATGGTGTATCTCATGATCCTCTGGCGTATCTCATGTGCCTATGATGTATCTCATGTGCCTATGGTATATTTCATCTGCCTATGCTATATCTCATATGCCTATGGTGTATCTTATGGGCCTATGGTGTATCTCATGCACCTATGGTGTATCTCATGCGCCTATGGTGTATCTCATGCGCCTATAGTAGATCTCATGTGCCTATGGTGTATCTCATACGCCTATGGTATATCTCATGCGCCTATAGTGTATATCATGTGCCTATGGTGGATCTCATGTGCCTATTGTGTATCTCATGTGCCTATGGTGTATCGCATGCACGTATGGTGTATCAGATGTGCCTATGGTATATATCATGCACCTATGATGTATCTCATGTGCCTATGGTATATCTCATATGCCTATGGTGTATCGCATGTACCTATGGTGTATCTCATGTGCCTATGGTGTATCTCATGTGCCTTTGGTGTATCTGATGCGCCTATGGTATATCTTATGCACCTATGGTGTATCTCATGTGCCTATGGTATATCTCATGTACCTATGGTGTATCTCATGCGCCTATGGTGTATCTCATACTCCTATGGTGTATCTCATGTGCCTATGGTGTATCTAATGCGCCTATGGTGTTTTTATCATGTGCCTATGGTGTATCTCATGCGCATATGGTGTATATCATGTGCCCATGGTGTATCTCATGCAACCATGTGTATGTCATGTGCCTATTGTGTAGCTTATGTACCTATGGTGTATCTCATGTGCCTATGTGTATCTCATGCGCCTCTGGTGTATCTCATGCGCCTATGGTGTATCTCATGTGCCTTTTCTGAATGTCATGCGCCTATGGTGTATCTCATACGCCTATGGTGTATGTCATGTGCCTATGATGTATCTTATGTGCTTTTGGTGTATCTCATGTACCTATGGTGTATCTCATGTGCCTATGGTGTACCTCATGTTCCTATGGTATATCTCATGCACCTATGGTGTATCTCATGTGCCTATGCTGTATCTCATGAACCTATGGTGTATCTCATGTGCCTGTGGTGTATGTCATGTGCATATGGTGTATCGCATGTGCCTATGGTGTATCTCATGTGCCTATGGTGTATCTCATGTGCCTATGGTGTATCTCATGTGCCTATGGTGTATTTCATAGGCCTATGGTGTATCTCATGTGCCTATGTTGTATCTCATGCGCCTTTGGTGTATCTCATGCACCTAAAGTGTATGTCATGCGCCTATGGGGTATCTCATGCACCTATGGTGTATCGCATGTGCCTAAGGTATATCTCATGCGCCTATGGTGTACCTCATGTGCCTATGGTGTATGTCATGTGCCTATGGTGTATCTCATCTGCCTATGGCGTATCTCATGTGCCTTTGGTGTATCTCATGTGCCTATAACGTATCTCATGCGCCAATGGTGTATCTCATGTGCCTATGGTGTATCTCACGCACCTATGGTGTAACTCATGTGCCTATGTCGTATCTCATGCGCCTACGGTGCATCTCATGTGCTTATTGTGTATCTCATGCACCTATGGTGTATCTCATGTGCCTATGGTGTATCTCATGTGCCTATGGTGTATCTCATACACCTATGGTGTATCTCATGTTCCTATGGTGTGTCTCATGCGCCTTTGGTGTATCTCATGTCCCTATGGTGTATCCCGTGCACCTATGGTGTATCAAATGTGCCTATGGTGTATCTCAGGTACCTTTGTTGTATCTCATGTACCTTTTGTGTATCTCATGCGCATATGGTGTATCTCATCCGCCTATGGTGTATCTCATGTACCTATGGTGTTTCTGATGTGCCTATGGTGTATCTCATGTACCTGTGGTGTATCTCATGCGCCTTTGGTATATCTCATGCGCCTATGGTGTATCTCATGCACCTATGGTGTATCTCATGCGCCTATGGTGTATCTCATGTGCCTATGGTATATCTCGTGTGCCTATGGTGGATCTCATGTGCCTATGGTGTATCTCATGCGCCTATGTTGTATCTCATGCGCCTATGGTGTACCTCATGTGCCTATGGTGTATCTCATGCGCCTTTGGTGTATCTGATGCTCCTATGGTGTATTTCATGTGCCTATGGTGTATTGCATGAGCCTATGGTGTATCTCATGTGCCTATGGTGTATCGCATGCGCCTATGGTGTATCTCATGCGCCTATGCTGTATCCCATGCGCCTTTGGTACATCTCATGCACCTATGGTGTATCTCATGTGCCTACGGTGTATGTAATGTACCTATGGTGTATCTCATGTGCCTATGGTGTATCTCATGTACCTATGGTGTATCTCATGTGCCTATGGTGTATCTCATGTGCCTCTGGTGTATCTCATGGGCATATGGTGTATCTCATGTGCCTATGATGTATCTGATGCACCTTTGGTGTATCTCATGTGCCTATGGTGTTTCTCATGTGCCCATTGTGTATCTCATGCACCTACGGTGTATCTCATGTGCCTATGGTGTATATCAGGTGCCTGTGGTGAATCGCATGTGCCTATGGTGTACCTCATGTGCCTATAGTGTATTGCATGTACCCATGGTATATCTCAGGTCTCTATGGTGTATCGCATGCGCCTTTGGTGTATCTCATACGCCTACGGTGTATCTAATGCGCCTATGGTATACCTCATGTGCCTATGGTATATCCCATGCGCCTATGGTATATGTCATGTGCCCATGGTGTATCTCATGTGGCTATGGTGTATCTCATGTGCATATGGTGTATCTCATCACCTATGGTATATTTCATGCGCCTATGGTGTAACTCATGCGCCTATGGTGTATCTCATGTGCTTATGGTGTATCTCATATGCCTTTGATGTATCTCATGCTTCTATGGTAAATCTCATGTGCCCATGGTGTATCTCATGTGCCTATGGTGTATCTCATACGCCTATGGTACATCTCCTGCGCCTATGGTGTATCTCATGTACTTATGGTGTATCTCATGTGCGTATGGTGTATCGCATGTGCATATGGTATATCGCATGCATGTATGGTGTATCTCATGTGCCTATGGTGTCTGGCATGCGCCTATCGTGTATCTCATGCGCCTATGGTGTATCTCATGTGCCTATGGTGTATCGCATACACCTATGGTGTATCGCATGTGCCTATGGTGTATCTCATGTGCCTATGGTGTATCGGATATCCCTATGGTGTATCGCATGCACCTATGGTGTATCTCATGTGCCTAGGGTGTATCGCATGTGCCTATGGTGTATCTTATGTGCCTATTGTGTATCTCATGTACCTATGGTGTATCTCACGTGCCCATGGTGTATCTCATGCGCCTATGGTGTATCTCATGTGCCTATGGTGTATCTCATGTGCCTATGGTGTATCTCCTGCACCTATGGTATATCTCATGTGCCTATGGTATATCTCATGTACATATGGTGTATCTCATGCACCTATGGTGTATCGCATGCGCCTATGGTGTATCGCATGTGCCCATGGTACATCTCATGCGCCTATGCTGTATCTCATGTGCCTGTGGTATATCTCATGCGCCTTTGGTATATCTCATGTGCCTATGGTATATCACATGTGCCTATGGTATATCTCATGCACGTATGGTGTATCTCATGTTCCTATGGTGTATGTCATGCGCTTATGATGTATCTCATGTGCCTATGGTGTATCTCATGTGCCTATGGTGTATCGCATGCACCTATGTTTCATCTCATGTGTCTATTGTGTATCTCATGTGCCTATGGTGTATCTGATGAGCCTATGGTGTATCTCATGAGCCTCTGGCGTATCTCATGTGCCTATGATGTATCTCATGTGCCTATGGTATATCTCATCTGCCTATGGTATATCTCATATGCCTATGGTGTATCTCATGGACCTATGGTGTATCTCATGTCCCTATGGTGTATCTCATGCGCCTATGGTGTATCTCATGCTCCTATAGTGTATCTCATGCGCCTATGGTGTATCTCATGCGCCTATGGTGTATCTCATGGGCCTATGGTATATCTCATGCGCCTATGGGGTATCTCATGCGCCTATGGTATATCTCATTCGCCTATGGTGTATCTCATGTGCCTATGGTGTATCTCATGTGCCTATTGTGTATCTCATGTGCCTATGGTGTATCGCATGCACGTATGGTGTATCAGATGTTCCTATGGTATATTTCATGCGCCTATGGTGTATCTCATGTGCCTATGGTATATCTCATATGCCAATGGTGTATCGCATGTACCTATGGTGTATCTCATGTGCCTATGGTGTATCTCATGTGCCTATGGTGTATCTGATGCGCCTATGGTATATCTTATGCGCCTATGGTGTATCTCATGTTCCTGTGGTATATCTCATGTACCTATGGTGTATCTCATGCGCCTATGGTGTATGTCATGTGCCTATGGTGTATCTAATTCGCCTATGGTGTGTCTCATGTGCCTATAGTATATCTCATGTGCATATGGTGTATATCATGTGCCCATGGTCTAACTCATGCAACTATGTGTATGTCATGTGCCTATGGTGTAGCTTATGTACCTATGGTGTATCTCATGTGCCTATAGTTTATCTCATGCGCCTATGGTGTATCTCATGCGCCTATGGTGTATCTCATGTGCCTATTCTGTATGTCATGCGCCTATGGTGTATCTCATACGCCTATGGTGTATGTCATGTGCCTATGATGTATCTTATGTGCTTTTGGTGTATCTCATGTACCTATGCTGTATCTCATGTGCCTATGTTGTACCTCATGTGGCTATGGTATATCTCATGCACCTATGGTGTATCTCATGTGCCTATGGTGTATCTCATGCACCTATGGTGTATCTCATGCGCCGATGGTATATCTCATGCACCTATGGTGTATCTCATGTACCTGTGGTGTATGTCATGTGCCTATGGTGTATCGCATGTGCCTATGGTGTATCTCATGTGCCTATCGTGTATCTCATGAGCCTATGGTGTATCTCATGTGCCTATGGTGTATCTCATAGGCCTATGGTGTATCTCATGTGCCTTTGGTGTATCGCATGCACCTGAAGTGTATGTCATGCGCCTATGGGGTATCTCATGCACCTATGGTGTATCGCATGCGCCTAAGGTTTATCTCATGCGCCTATGGTGTACCTCATGTGCCTATGGTGTATGTCATGTGCCTATGGTGTATCTCATGTGCCTATGGCGTATCTTATGTGCCTATGGTGTATCTCATGTGCCTATAGCGTATCTCATGCGCCTATGGTGTATCTCATGTGCCTATGGTGTATCTCACGCACCTATGGTGTATCTCATGTGCCTATGGTGTATCTCATGTGCCTACGGTGTATCTCATGTGCTTCTTGTGTATCTCATGCACCTATGGTGTATCTCATGTGCCTATGGTGTATCTCATGTGCCTATGGTATATCTCATACACCTATGGTGTATCTCATGTGCCTGTGGTGTATCTCATGCGCCTTTGGTGTATCTCATGTCCCTATGGTGTATGCCGTACACCTATGGTGTATCTCATGTGCCTATGGTGTATCTCAGGTACCTATGGTGTATCTCATGTACCTTTGGTGTATCTCATGCGCGTATGGTGTATCTGATGCGCCTATGGTTTATCTCATGTGCCTATGGTGTATCTTATGTGCCTATGCTGTAACTCATGTGCCTGTGGTGTATCTCATGCGCCTTTGGTATATCTCATGCGCCTATGGTGTATCTCATGCGCCTATGGTGTATCTCATGCGCCTATGGTGTATCTCATGTGCCTATGGTGTGTCTCGTGCACCTATGGTGGATCTCATGTGCCTATGGTGTATCTCATGCGCCTATGGTGTTTCTCATGCGCCTATGGTGTATCTCATGTGCCTATGGTGTATCTCATGCGCCTTTTGTGTATCTGATGCACCTATGGTGTATTTCATGTGCCTATGGTGTATCTCATGTGCCTATGGTGTATCTCATGTGCCTATAGTGTATCGCATGCGCCTATGGTATATCTCATGCGCCTATGGTGTATCCCATGCGCCTATGGTACATCTCATGCGCCTATTGTGTATCTCATGTACCTATGGTGTATCTCATGGGCATATGGTGTATCTCATGTGCCTATGATGTATCTGATGTGCCTTTGGTGTATCTCATGTGCCTATGGTGTATCTCATGCGCCGATTGTGTATCTCATGCACCTACGGTGTATCTCATGCGCCTATGGTATATCTCAGGTGACTGTGGTGAATCGCATGTGCCTATGGTGTACCTCATGTGCCTATAGTATATTGCATGAATCCATGGTATATCTCAGGTGTCTATGGTGTATCGCATGCGCCTCTGGTGTATCTCATACGCCTACGGTGTATCTATTGCACCTTTGGTATACCTCATGTGCCTATGGTATATCCCATGCACCTATGGTGTATGTCATGTGCCTATAGTGTATCTCATGTGGCTATGGTGTATCTCATGTGGCTATGGTGTATCTCATCACCTATGGTATATCTCATGCGCCTATGGTGTATCTCATGTACCTATGGTGTATCTCATACGCCTATGGTGTATCTCATGTGCCTATGATGTATCTCATGCGCCTATGGTAAATCTCATGTGCCTATGGTGTATCTCATGTGCCTATGGTGTAACTCATACGCCTATGGTATATCTCATGCGCCTATGGCGTATCTCATGTTCTTATGGTGTATCTCATGTGCCTATGGTGTATCGCATGTGCCTATGGTATATCGCATGCATGTATGGTGTATCTCATGTGCCTATGGTGTCTGGCATGCGCCTATCGTGTATCTCATGCGCCTATGGTGTATCTCATGTGCCTATGGTGTATCGCATACACCTATGGTGTATCACATGTGCCTATGGTGTATCTCATGTGCGTATGGTGTATCGGATGTGCATATGGTGTATCGCATGCACCTATGGTGTATCTCATGTGCCTATGGTGTATTGCATGCGCCTATGGTGTATCTTATGTGCCTATTGTGTATCTCATGCACCTATGGTGTATCTCACGTGCCTATGGTGTATCTCATGCGCCTATGGTGTATCTCGTGCACCTATGGTGTATCTCATGTGCCTATGGTGTATCTCATAGGCCTATGGTGTATCTCATGTGCCTATGGTGTATCTCATGTGACTTTGGAGTATCTCATGCACCTAAAGTGTATGTCATGCGCCTATGGTGTCTCTCATGCACCTATGGTGTATCGCATGCGCCTAAGGTATATCTCACGCGCCTATGGTGTATCTCATGTGCCTATGGTGTATGTCATGTGCCTATGGTGTATCTCATGTGCCTATGGCGTATCTGATGTGCCTATGGTGTATCTCATGTGCCCATGTTGTATCTCATGCGCCTATGGTGTATCTCATGTGCCTATGGTGTATCTCACGCACCTATGGTGTATCTCATGTGCCTATGGTGTATCTCATGCGTGTACGGTGTATCTCATGTGCTTATTGTGTGTCTCATGCACCTATGGTGTATCTCATGTGCCTATTGTGTATCTCATGCTCCTATGGTGTATCTCATGCACCTATGGTGTATCTCATGTGCCTATGCTGTATCTCATGCGCCTTTGGTGTATCTCATGTACCTATGGTGTATCCCGTGCACCTATGGTGTATCTCATGTGCCTATGGTGTATCTCAGGTACCTATGGTGTATCTCATGTACCTTTGGTGTATCTCATGCGCCTAGGGTGTATCTCATGCGCCTATGGTGTATCTCATGTGCCTATGGTGTATCTGATGTGCCTATGGTGTATCTCATGTGCCCGTGGTGTATCTCATGCGCCTATGGTGTATTTCATGTGCCTATGGTGTATCTCATGCGCCTATAGTGTATCGCATGTGCCTATGGTGTATCTCATGCGCCTATGGTGTATATGATGCGCCTATGGTGTATTTCATGTGCCTATGGTGTATCTCATGCGCCTATGGTGTATTTCATGTGCCTATGGTGTATCTCATGCGCCTATAGTGTATCGCATGTGCCTATGGTGTATCTCATGCGCCTATGGTGTATATGATGCGCCTATGGTGTATTTCATGTGCCTATGGTGTATCTCATGTTCCTATGGTGTATCTCATGTGCCTATGGTGTATGGCATGCGCCTATGGTTCATCTCATGCGCCTATGGTGTATCCCATGTGCCTATGGTACATCTCATGCGCCTATGGTGTATCTCATGCGCCTACAGTGTATGTAATGTGCCTATGGTGTATCTCATGTGCCTATGGTGTATCTCATGTGCCTATGGTGTATCTCATGCGCCTATGGTGTATCTCATGTTCCTATGGTGTATCTCATGGGCATATGGTGTATCTCATGTGCCTATGCTGTATCTGATGCGCCTTTGGTGTATCTCATGTGCCTATGGTGTATCTCATGCACCTATTGTGTATCTCATGTGCCTACGGTGTATCTCATGCACCTATGGTGTATCTCAGGTACCTGTGGTGAATCGCATGTGCCTATGGTGTATCTCATGTGCCTATAGTGTATTGCATGTACCCATGTTATATCTCAGGCGTCTATGGTGTATTGCATCCGCCTATGGTGTATCTCATACGCCTACGGTGTATCTCATGCGCCTATGGTATACCTCATGTGCCTATGGTATATCCCATGTGCCTATGGTGTATGTCATGTGCCTATGGTGTATCTCATGTGGCTATGGTGTATCTCATGTGCATATGGTGTATCTCATCACCTATGGTGTATCTCATGTGCCTATGGTGTATCTCATGCGCCTATGGTGTATCTCATGCGCCTATGGTGTATCTCATGTGCCTATGATGTATCTAATGTGCCTATGGTAAATCTCATGTGCCTATGGTGTATCTCATGTGCCTATGGTGTATCTCATACGCCTATGGTATATCACATGCGCCTATGGTGTATCTCATGTGCTTATGGTGTATCTCATGTGCCTATGGTGTATCGCATGTGCCTATGGTATATCGCATGCATGTATGGTGTATCTCATGTGCCTATGGTGTCTGGCATGCGCCTGTCGTGTATCTCATGCGCCTATGGTGTATCTCACGTGCCTACGGTGTATCTCATACACCTATGGTGTATCGCATATGCCTATGGTGTATCTCATGTGCCTATGGTGTATCGCATGTGCCTCTGGTGTATTGCACGCACCTATGGTGTATCTCATGTGCCTAGGGTGTATCGCATGCACCTATGGTGTATCTTATGTGCCTATTGTGTATCTCATGCACCTATGGTGTATCTCACGTGCATATGGTGTATCTCATGCGCCTATGGTGTATCTCATGCGCCTATGGTATATCTCATGTGCCTATGGTGTATCTCATAGGCCTATGGTGTATCTCATGTGCATATGGTGTATCTCATGCGCCTTTGGTGTATCTCATGAACCTAAAGTGTATGTCATGCGCCTATGGTGTATCTCACGCACCTTTGGTGTATCGCATGCGCCTAAGGTATATCTCATGCACATTTTGTGTATCTCATGTGCCTATGGTGTATGTCATGTGCCTATGGTGTATCTCATGTGCATATGGCGTATTTCATGTGCCTATGGTGTATCTCATGTGCCTATGGTGTATCGCATACACCTATGGTGTATCTCATGTGCCTATGGTGTATCTCACGCACCTATGGTGTATCTCATGTGCCTATGGTGTATCTCATGCGCCTACGGTGTATCTCATGTGCTTGTTGTGCATCTCATGCACCTATGGTGTATTTCACGTTCTCATGGTCTATCTCATGTGCCTATGGTGTATCTCATGCACCTATGGTGTATCTCATGTGTCTATGGTGTATCTCATGCGCCTTTGGTGTATCTCATGTGCCTATGGTGTATCCCGTGTACCTATTGTGTATCTCATGTGCCTATGGTGTATCTCAGGAACCTATGGTGTATCTCATGAACCTTTGGTGTATATCATGCGCCTATGGTGTATCTCATGCGCTTATTGTGTATCTCATGTGCCTATGGTGTATCTGATGTGTCTGTGGTGTATCTCATGTGCCTGTGGTGTATCTCTTGCGCCTACGGTGTATCACATGCGCCTATGGTGTATCTCATGTGCCTATGGTGTATCTCATGCGCCTATGGTGTATCTCATGTGCCTATGGTGTATCTCGTGCACCTATGGTGTATCTTATGTGCCTATGAAGTATCTCCTGCGCCTATGGTGTATCTCATGCACCTATGGTGTATCGGATGTGCCTATGGTGTATCTCATGCGCCTATGGTGTATCTGATGCGCCTATGGTGTATTTCATGTGCCTATGGTGTATCTCATGTGCCTATGGTGTATGTCATGTGCCTATGGTGTATCGCATGCGCCTATGGTTTATCTCATGCGCCTATGGTGTATCCCATGCGCCTAAGGTACATCTCATGTGCTTATTGTGTATCTCATGCGCCTACGGTGTATGTAATGTACCTATGGTGTATCTCATGGGCCTATGGTGTATCTCATGTACCTATGGTGTATCTCATGCGCCTATGGTGTATCTCATGTGCCTATGGTGTATCGCATGCACCTATGGTGTATCGCATGTGCCTATGGTGTATCGCATGCACCTATGGTGTATCGCATGTGCCTATGGTGTATCGCATGCACCTATGGTGTATCGCATGTGCCTATGGTGTATCGCATGCACCTATGGTGTATCGCATGTGCCTATGGTGTATCGCATGCACCTATGGTGTATCGCATGTGCCTATGGTGTATCGCATGCACCTATGGTGTATCGCATGTGCCTATGGTGTATCGCATGCACCTATGGTGTATCGCATGTGCCTATGGTGTATCGCATGCACCTATGGTGTATCGCATGTGCCTATGGTGTATCGCATGCACCTATGGTGTATCGCATGTGCCTATGGTGTATCGCATGCACCTATGGTGTATCGCATGTGCCTATGGTGTATCGCATGCACCTATGGTGTATCGCATGTGCCTATGGTGTATCGCATGCACCTATGGTGTATCGCATGTGCCTATGGTGTATCGCATGCACCTATGGTGTATCGCATGTGCCTATGGTGTATCGCATGCACCTATGGTGTATCGCATGTGCCTATGGTGTATCGCATGCACCTATGGTGTATCGCATGTGCCTATGGTGTATCGCATGCACCTATGGTGTATCGCATGTGCCTATGGTGTATCGCATGCACCTATGGTGTATCGCATGTGCCTATGGTGTATCGCATGCACCTATGGTGTATCGCATGTGCCTATGGTGTATCGCATGCACCTATGGTGTATCGCATGTGCCTATGGTGTATCGCATGCACCTATGGTGTATCGCATGTGCCTATGGTGTATCGCATGCACCTATGGTGTATCGCATGTGCCTATGGTGTATCGCATGCACCTATGGTGTATCGCATGTGCCTATGGTGTATCGCATGCACCTATGGTGTATCGCATGTGCCTATGGTGTATCGCATGCACCTATGGTGTATCGCATGTGCCTATGGTGTATCGCATGCACCTATGGTGTATCGCATGTGCCTATGGTGTATCGCATGCACCTATGGTGTATCGCATGTGCCTATGGTGTATCGCATGCACCTATGGTGTATCGCATGTGCCTATGGTGTATCGCATGCACCTATGGTGTATCGCATGTGCCTATGGTGTATCGCATGCACCTATGGTGTATCGCATGTGCCTATGGTGTATCGCATGCACCTATGGTGTATCGCATGTGCCTATGGTGTATCGCATGCACCTATGGTGTATCGCATGTGCCTATGGTGTATCGCATGCACCTATGGTGTATCGCATGTGCCTATGGTGTATCGCATGCACCTATGGTGTATCGCATGTGCCTATGGTGTATCGCATGCACCTATGGTGTATCGCATGTGCCTATGGTGTATCGCATGCACCTATGGTGTATCGCATGTGCCTATGGTGTATCGCATGCACCTATGGTGTATCGCATGTGCCTATGGTGTATCGCATGCACCTATGGTGTATCGCATGTGCCTATGGTGTATCGCATGCACCTATGGTGTATCGCATGTGCCTATGGTGTATCGCATGCACCTATGGTGTATCGCATGTGCCTATGGTGTATCGCATGCACCTATGGTGTATCGCATGTGCCTATGGTGTATCGCATGCACCTATGGTGTATCGCATGTGCCTATGGTGTATCGCATGCACCTATGGTGTATCGCATGTGCCTATGGTGTATCGCATGCACCTATGGTGTATCGCATGTGCCTATGGTGTATCGCATGCACCTATGGTGTATCGCATGTGCCTATGGTGTATCGCATGCACCTATGGTGTATCGCATGTGCCTATGGTGTATCGCATGCACCTATGGTGTATCGCATGTGCCTATGGTGTATCGCATGCACCTATGGTGTATCGCATGTGCCTATGGTGTATCGCATGCACCTATGGTGTATCGCATGTGCCTATGGTGTATCGCATGCACCTATGGTGTATCGCATGTGCCTATGGTGTATCGCATGCACCTATGGTGTATCGCATGTGCCTATGGTGTATCGCATGCACCTATGGTGTATCGCATGTGCCTATGGTGTATCGCATGCACCTATGGTGTATCGCATGTGCCTATGGTGTATCGCATGCACCTATGGTGTATCGCATGTGCCTATGGTGTATCGCATGCACCTATGGTGTATCGCATGTGCCTATGGTGTATCGCATGCACCTATGGTGTATCGCATGTGCCTATGGTGTATCGCATGCACCTATGGTGTATCGCATGTGCCTATGGTGTATCGCATGCACCTATGGTGTATCGCATGTGCCTATGGTGTATCGCATGCACCTATGGTGTATCGCATGTGCCTATGGTGTATCGCATGCACCTATGGTGTATCGCATGTGCCTATGGTGTATCGCATGCACCTATGGTGTATCGCATGTGCCTATGGTGTATCGCATGCACCTATGGTGTATCGCATGTGCCTATGGTGTATCGCATGCACCTATGGTGTATCGCATGTGCCTATGGTGTATCGCATGCACCTATGGTGTATCGCATGTGCCTATGGTGTATCGCATGCACCTATGGTGTATCGCATGTGCCTATGGTGTATCGCATGCACCTATGGTGTATCGCATGTGCCTATGGTGTATCGCATGCACCTATGGTGTATCGCATGTGCCTATGGTGTATCGCA
The DNA here is from genome assembly GCA_023375785.1 of Penium margaritaceum. Classification (NCBI taxonomy): domain Eukaryota; kingdom Viridiplantae; phylum Streptophyta; class Zygnematophyceae; order Desmidiales; family Peniaceae; genus Penium; species Penium margaritaceum. The sequence goes on from SZWC01016878.1 coordinate 30,858, forward strand.
TGCACCTATGGTGTATCGCATGTGCCTATGGTGTATCGCATGCACCTATGGTGTATCGCATGTGCCTATGGTGTATCGCATGCACCTATGGTGTATCGCATGTGCCTATGGTGTATCGCATGCACCTATGGTGTATCGCATGTGCCTATGGTGTATCGCATGCACCTATGGTGTATCGCATGTGCCTATGGTGTATCGCATGCACCTATGGTGTATCGCATGTGCCTATGGTGTATCGCATGCACCTATGGTGTATCGCATGTGCCTATGGTGTATCGCATGCACCTATGGTGTATCGCATGTGCCTATGGTGTATCGCATGCACCTATGGTGTATCGCATGTGCCTATGGTGTATCGCATGCACCTATGGTGTATCGCATGTGCCTATGGTGTATCGCATGCACCTATGGTGTATCGCATGTGCCTATGGTGTATCGCATGCACCTATGGTGTATCGCATGTGCCTATGGTGTATCGCATGCACCTATGGTGTATCGCATGTGCCTATGGTGTATCGCATGCACCTATGGTGTATCGCATGTGCCTATGGTGTATCGCATGCACCTATGGTGTATCGCATGTGCCTATGGTGTATCGCATGCACCTATGGTGTATCGCATGTGCCTATGGTGTATCGCATGCACCTATGGTGTATCGCATGTGCCTATGGTGTATCGCATGCACCTATGGTGTATCGCATGTGCCTATGGTGTATCGCATGCACCTATGGTGTATCTCATGTGCCTATGGTGTATCTCATGCGCCTATGGTGTATGTCATGTGCCTATGGTGTATCTCATGTGCCTATGGTGTATCTCTTGTGCCTATGGTGTATCTCATATGCCTATGGTGTATCTCATGCGCCTATGGTGTATCTCATGTGCCTATGGTGTATCTGATGTTTCTATGGTGTATCTCATGTGCCTGTGGTATATCTCTTGCGCCTACGGTGTATCACATGCGCCTATGGTGTATCTCATGTGCCTATGGTGTATCTCATGCGCCTATGGTGTATCTCATGTGCCTATGGTGTATCTCATGTGCCTGTGGTATATCTCTTGCGCCTACGGTGTATCACATGCGCCTATGGTGTATCTCATGTGCCTATGGTGTATCTCATGCGCCTATGGTGTATCTCATGTGCCTATGGTGTATCTCGTGCACCTATGGTGTATCTTATGTGCCTTTGGTGTATCTCCTGCGCCTATGGTGTATCTCATGCACCTATGGTCTATCGCATGTGCCTATGGTGTATCTCATGCGCCTATGGTGTATCTGATGCGCCTATGGTGTATTTCATGTGCCTATGGTGTATCTCATGTGCCTATGGTGTATGTCATGTGCCTATGGTGTATCGCATGTGCCTACGGTACATTTCATGTGCCTATTGTGTATCTCATGCGCCTACGGTGTATGTAATGTACCTATGGTGTATCTCATGGGCCTATGGTGTATCTCATGTACCTATGGTGTATCTCATGCGCCTATGGTGTATCTCATGTGCCTATGGTATATCTCATGCGCCTATGATGTATCTCATGTGCCTATGGTGTATCTCATATGCCTATGGTGTATCTCATGCGCCTATGGTGTATCGCATGCGCCTATGGTATATCTCATGCGCCTATGGTGTATCTCATGCGCCTATGGTGTATCGCATGCGCCTATGGTATATCTCATGCGCCTATGGTGTATCTCATGCGCCTATGGTGTATCGCATGCGCCTATGGTATATCTCATGCGCCTATGGTGTATCTCATGCGCCTATGGTGTATCGCATGCGCCTATGGTATATCTCATGCGCCTATGGTGTATCTCATGCGCCTATGGTGTATCGCATGCGCCTATGGTATATCTCATGCGCCTATGGTGTATCTCATGCGCCTATGGTGTATCGCATGCGCCTATGGTATATCTCATGCGCCTATGGTGTATCTCATGCGCCTATGGTGTATCGCATGCGCCTATGGTATATCTCATGCGCCTATGGTGTATCTCATGCGCCTATGGTGTATCGCATGCGCCTATGGTATATCTCATGCGCCTATGGTGTATCTCATGCGCCTATGGTGTATCGCATGCGCCTATGGTATATCTCATGCGCCTATGGTGTATCTCATGCGCCTATGGTGTATCGCATGCGCCTATGGTATATCTCATGCGCCTATGGTGTATCTCATGCGCCTATGGTGTATCGCATGCGCCTATGGTATATCTCATGCGCCTATGGTGTATCTCATGCGCCTATGGTGTATCGCATGCGCCTATGGTATATCTCATGCGCCTATGGTGTATCTCATGCGCCTATGGTGTATCGCATGCGCCTATGGTATATCTCATGCGCCTATGGTGTATCTCATGCGCCTATGGTGTATCGCATGCGCCTATGGTATATCTCATGCGCCTATGGTGTATCTCATGCGCCTATGGTGTATCGCATGCGCCTATGGTATATCTCATGCGCCTATGGTGTATCTCATGCGCCTATGGTGTATCGCATGCGCCTATGGTATATCTCATGCGCCTATGGTGTATCTCATGCGCCTATGGTGTATCGCATGCGCCTATGGTATATCTCATGCGCCTATGGTGTATCTCATGCGCCTATGGTGTATCGCATGCGCCTATGGTATATCTCATGCGCCTATGGTGTATCTCATGCGCCTATGGTGTATCGCATGCGCCTATGGTATATCTCATGCGCCTATGGTGTATCTCATGCGCCTATGGTGTATCGCATGCGCCTATGGTATATCTCATGCGCCTATGGTGTATCTCATGCGCCTATGGTGTATCGCATGCGCCTATGGTATATCTCATGCGCCTATGGTGTATCTCATGCGCCTATGGTGTATCGCATGCGCCTATGGTATATCTCATGCGCCTATGGTGTATCTCATGCGCCTATGGTGTATCGCATGCGCCTATGGTATATCTCATGCGCCTATGGTGTATCTCATGCGCCTATGGTGTATCGCATGCGCCTATGGTATATCTCATGCGCCTATGGTGTATCTCATGCGCCTATGGTGTATCGCATGCGCCTATGGTATATCTCATGCGCCTATGGTGTATCTCATGCGCCTATGGTGTATCGCATGCGCCTATGGTATATCTCATGCGCCTATGGTGTATCTCATGCGCCTATGGTGTATCGCATGCGCCTATGGTATATCTCATGCGCCTATGGTGTATCTCATGCGCCTATGGTGTATCGCATGCGCCTATGGTATATCTCATGCGCCTATGGTGTATCTCATGCGCCTATGGTGTATCGCATGCGCCTATGGTATATCTCATGCGCCTATGGTGTATCTCATGCGCCTATGGTGTATCGCATGCGCCTATGGTATATCTCATGCGCCTATGGTGTATCTCATGCGCCTATGGTGTATGTCATGTGCCTATGGTGTATCTCATGTGCCTATGGTGTATCTCTTGTGCCTATGGTGTATCTCATATGCCTATGGTGTATCTCATGCGCCTATGGTGTATATGATGTACCTGTGGTGTGCATTATGTACCTATGGTATATCTCATGTGCCTATGGTGTATCTCATGCACATATGTATTTCATGTGCCTATGGTGTATCTCATGTGCCTATGGTGTATCTCATGCGCCTATGGTTTATCTCATGCGCCTATGGTGTATCTCATGTGCCTATGGTATATCTCATGCGCCTATGATATATCTCATGTGCCTATGGTATATCTCATGCAGCTATGGTATATCTCATGTGCCTATGGTATATCTCATGTGCCTATGGTGTATCTCATGCGCCTATTGTATTTCTCATGAGCCTATGGTGTATCTCATGTGCCTATGGTGTATCTCATACACCTATGGTGTATCTCACGCGCCTATGGTGTATCTCATGTGTCTATGGTGTATCTCATGCGCCTTTGGTGTATCTCATGTTCATATGGTGTATTCTGTGCGCCTTTGGTGTATCTCATGTGCATATGGTGTATTCTGTGCACCTTTGGTGTATCTCATGTGTCTATGGTGTATCTCAGGTGCCTATGGTGTATTGCATATACCTTTGGTGTATCTCATGCGCCTATGGTGTATCTCATGCGCCTATGGTGTATCTCATGTGCCTATGGTGTATCTGATGTGCCTATGGTGTATCTCATGTGCCTGTGGTGTCTCTCATGCGCCTATGGTGTATCTCATGCGCCTATGGTGTATCTCATGCACCTATGGTGTATTTCATGCGCCTATGGTGTATCTCATGTGCCTATGGTGTACCTCGTGCACCTATGGTGTATCTCATGTACCTATGGTGTATTGCATTCCTATGGTGTTTCTCATGCGCCTATGGTGTATCTCATGTACCTATGGTGTATCTCATGCGCCTATGGTGTATCTCATGTGCCCATGGTGCATTTCATGTGCCTATGGTGTATCTCATGTGCCTACGGTATATTTCATGCGCCCATGTTGTATATAATACGCCTATGGTGTATCTCATGTGCCTATGATATATCTCATGTGCCTGTGGTACATCTCATCTACCTATGGTGTATGTCATTTGCCTATGGTGTATATCATGTTCCTATGGTGTATCTCATGCGCCTATGGTGTATCTCATGCGCCTATGGTGTATCTCATGCGCCTATGGTGTATCCCATGCGCCTATGGTATATCTCATATGGATATGGTGTATCTCATGCGCCTATTGTGTATGTCATGTGCCTATGGTGTATCTCATGCGCCTATGGTGTATCCCATGCGCCTATGGTATATCTCATATGGATATGGTGTATCTCATGCGCCTATTGTGTATGTCATGTGCCTATGGTGTATCTCATGTGCCTATGGTGTATCTTATGCGTTTATTTTGTATCACATGTGCCTATGGTGTATTGCATGGGCCTAAGGAGTATCTCACATGCCTATAGTGTATCTCATGCGCCTTTGGTGTATCTCATGTGCCTAGGGGGCAAGTAGGGCGCAAGAAGGGTGCAAGTAGATCGCAACTAGGGTGCAAGTAAGGCGCAACTAGGGCGCAACTAGGACGCAACTAGGACGCAGGTATGACGCGGGTAGGGTGCAGGTAGGGTTCACCGAGGGATCAACTAGGATGCACCTAGGCCGCAGGTATGGTGCGGGCAGGGCGCAGCAAGGGTGTAACTAGAGCGCAAGTAGGGCGCAGGTATGGATCGGGTAGGGTGCAGGTAGGGCGCAACTAGGGTGCAACTAGGTTGCAGGTATAGCGTGGATAGGGCGCAGCAATGGTGTAATTAGGGCATAAGTATGGCGGAAGTAGGGCACAACTAGAGTGCAACTATGGCGCAAGTAGGGCGCAATTAGGGCGCAAGTAGGGTGCAACTAGGGCCCAACTAGGGCGCAACTAGGGCGCAACTAGGGCGCAGGTATGGCGCAGGGCTAGCGCGGATAGGATGCAACTAGGGCGCAAGTAGGACGCAAGTAGGGTGCAACTAGGAAGCAACTAGGGCGCAAATAGGGCGCAAGTAGGCCGCAGGAATGGCGTAGGTATGGCGCAGGTAGGGCGCAACAAGGGCGCAATTAGGGCGCAAGTAGGGCACAACAAGGGCGCGACTAGGGCGCAAGTAGGGCACAATTAGGACGCAAGTAGGACTCAAGTAGGACACAACTAAGACGCAACTAAGGTGCAACTATGGTGCATGTAGGGCGCAAGTAGGACGCAACTAGGAAGCAACTAAGGTGCAACTAGGGCGCAACTAGGCTCAGGTATGGTGCAGGACTGGCTTGGAGGGTGCAACTAGGGCGCAAATAGGGCGCAAGGAGGGCGCAACTAGGGCGCAACTAGGACGCAACTAGGGCACAAGTATGGCGCAAGTATGGTGCAGGTATGGCGCAGGTAGGGCAAAACAAGGGCACAATGAGGGTGCAAGTAGGGTGCAACAAGGGCGCAACCAGGGCGCAAGTAGGGCGCAACTAGGGCCCTTCTAGGGTGCAACTAGGGCACAACTAGGGCGCTGGTAGGGTGCAACTAAGGTGCAAGTAGTGCGCAACTAGGGCGCAATTAGGGCACAAGTAGGGTGCAACTAGGGTGCAACTAGGGCGCGGGTAGGGTGCAACTAGGGCGCAAGTGGGGCGCAAGTAGGGCACAAGTAGGGCACAACTAGGACATTACTAGGGCGCAACTAGGGCACAAATAGGGCGCAGGTATGGCACAGGTATGGCACTGGTAGGGCGCAACTAGGGTGCAGTTATGGCGCAAGTAGGGTGCAACTAGGGTGCAACTAGGGCGCAAGTAGGACGCAAGCAGGGCGCAACTAGGACGCAACTAGGGCGCAACTAGGACGCAAGTAGGACGCAGATATGGCGCAGATAGGGTACAAATAGGGCGCATCAAGGTTGCAACTAGGGCAGAAATAGGGCGCAGGTATGACGCAGGTAGGACGCAGGTAGGGCGCAACTAGGGCACAACAAGGACGCAGGTATAGCGTGGGTAGGGCGCGGGAAGGGTGCAACTAGGGCGCAAGTAGGGTGCAAGTAGGGCGCGACTAGGGCGCAACTGCGCCATTGCGTCCTAGTCCCGGCTCCCTGGTATCGAAGACAGTCCAGGTTGGCGTTTGGGAGATAAAAATGGGTGCGACACCAGGACTTCCTGGGTGCACAGTACTATTCTGGCCCATGGACGCTTATCTGCGGAGTTCGAATGGGATCCGGAGTAGTAGCCCAGGTATGATCAAACCACGCTTTGAAACGGATGGGTCAAGAATGTGACACATGTGGAGATGCAACGTGGACGAGCAGAGTGGGCGGTGTCGGGCACGTAGATGCGTTTTGTTTCCATACGGGGAGAGGGGGAGGGGGTGTGGGACAGAGGACGGAGGTGCACATGGCAACGGCGTAGGGGCTGGACAGTACTGGCGGTATCAAGAAGGGGTGCGGTGGGGTGGCGTGGGCTCGGGTGTGGCGTGCGGGTTGGTACACCGTGGCGGTGGAGAGGGAGGTGCATGTGGGCACGTGCGGGCATGAGTGGGGATCCCGGTCGGGAGTGGCGGAGGTTCCGACCACGTTTAGACATGCGGGCGCGACGGGCTAGAGGCGGCTGTGCACGGTTAAGGTTTGTCGCATTCATGCCGTACGAAACGGTGGGATGAACGGGAGGGGATGGCGGGCGGGTTGGTACGACTCGTGGGGTGGGAAAGAGGCGTACGGGCGCTTGGGTTGGTACGAATCGTGGGATGGGAAAGAGGCATGCGTGTGCTTGGGTTGGTACGTGCGGATGGGCGTGGAAAGAGTGGGTGATGCATGGATGTGGGCGCGGGTGTGCGTGTTGTGCAGGCGGCAGTTTGCGTTTGTGTGCGAGGGGGGTGCGTGGCCGGGTTTGCGGGCTGTTGATGCAATGGGATGGGTCCAAACGAGAGCGGGAGTCGAACATGCATGCGTTCCCAAAAGCGAACATCTCGTTGGGGGGGGGAGGGGAGGGGAGGGGAGTTCCCGGAGGAACGAATCGGTACAACAGAGGCTGAACCTCAGTGGATCGTAGCAGCAAGGCTACTCTACCACTTATACTACCCCGTTCTGGTTTAAGTCGTCTGCAAATGATTTATCTTCNGGCTGTTGATGCAATGGGATGGGTCCAAACGAGAGCGGGAGTCGAACATGCATGCGTTCCCAAAAGCGAACATCTCGTTGGGGGGGGGAGGGGAGGGGAGGGGAGTTCCCGGAGGAACGAATCGGTACAACAGAGGCTGAACCTCAGTGGATCGTAGCAGCAAGGCTACTCTACCACTTATACTACCCCGTTCTGGTTTAAGTCGTCTGCAAATGATTTATCTTCCCAAACATTCGGAATTGGTCAAGACGAATCACGACATATGCTCTCGGAGGCGCACAGGCGTCCCTATTTTGAGTCGGGTAACACCCTGGGAGGTAAAATGTGCCGCTTCTAGCATGGATTCTGACTTAGGGTAAAACTAACCAGTCCCATGACGGTCTAAACGCAGCTCACGTTCCCTACTAATAGGTGAACAGTCCAACACTTGGTGAATTCTGCTTCACAATGATAGGAAGAGCCTACATCGAAGGATAAAAAAGCAACGTCGTGTCAGAAGAATGCGGGCAAGAGAAAAGCAGTAGCAAAAGCAAGCAGAAGCATCGGAAAAGGCACGAGTCCGTTACCAATGTGACACAAGCAAGAGCGGTCCCAAGAAGTTAGTCACAGAACTTGAGAGAGGTCGGAGAGTCAGGATTGCGAGGTAGACGAGCTGTTGAGAGAGGAAGCGAAGACGAGTGGAGTGATGGGTGAATCAGCGAAGGAGCGAGAGTGACTGAGCGAGGAACTGAGAGCTTGTGAGAGGCTGGTGAAGACAAGGTGCGAGCAGAGCGAGGACACGGCGGCGAGGCCGCGGAACCAAAGGGAACAAGATGGACAGAACTGTTTTGGTTAACTCGAGGGAATGAACATCCTCCATATGTACGACAGAACAGAAAAACAGGGAAAACGGCTTCTTTTGCGCTAGCCGGACGCGCTTGCGGTGATTCCGTTTATTAGGGGATGTCTCGGTAGAAAGGCCGTTGGTCGGTCAGGGACTGTTAACGGCTAGTGACTGATGACCGAGGTGGTTCTGGCCGGAGCTGAAACCATTATTGAGAGCTCGGAATATCCGAGGGGTGAAGTGGACCTTGTCGGAGTCATGTTTTCTGACAGCTCCCCTGAGTCCGAAAAGGTGGTGAGTCCTGATTGCCCTTAGTTTTAGAAATCAATAGTATCCTGGTGGGGTTGTCTTGTGGGGGGTGTTTCCACTCGATGGAGGGATCGGACGATCTCGTTGCAGAGGTTGGGATTCCACGCTGCTGCTACAAGAGTGTGCCACATGGCTGCCACTGGGGATACTTCATTTATGATTCTGTGGTAGACAGGATGGGTAGTGTGGTGAAGACATTTCTTGATGTCTCTGAGGGTTGTTGTGTAGGCCCTTGGAGGACATCCTGGGTTGTCATAAACTCCTACTTAAAAGAAGGAGATCTGATACCCATGAAGGAATGACTGTTTTGTTTGGATGCGTACGCCACCATACCAGTCGTGGATGTTTTCTCTGAACTGATCAAGCTTTGGGACGTATGTCCAATCGAGGGCATAATTTGCCATGTTGATGTTCTGGGTGGTGCGTGGCAATGTTGTGGGTGAAAGTGGAGGTTGGACGATCAATGGAGGGGAAAGATTGAACAGCTGAGTGGCTTCGGTGCAGTGGGAGTCTTGATGTGGGTGTAGATCGTCGCGCAACGGGCGATGCACCTAGGCAGGTACTTTGTGCCAAGCAGAGGATGAAACCAGATGATGACGAAGAAGTGAGTGATGTTGGCGTAGGCGCGGGGGCGAAACCACATGAGCTGGCTGAAGTTTTTGGCGTGGGCGTGGAGTAGGCGATGCAACTGAGCGGATCCGAGTGCCAAGTCAGAGGACTATGCAGAAGGTGGAGGAGCGATTGATGATTTTAGTGGGCGCAGGGGTGAGACCTCGTGCATTGCGGGAAGTTTCAGCGCGGGTGCAGGTCGTCGTGCAGCGGACAATGCGACCGGACAGATCCTTGTGCCGAGCAGAAGAAGATGTTGAACGAGGAGGAACGACTGATGATTTAGTGGACGCAGGGGCGAAACCACGTGCGCTGCTGAAACAGGGAGAATAGGATGCGGCAAAGGGAAGGCACGTGCCAACGCGTCGTGAGAAATCTGCTGCTGGCGTGGGTGAAGGCTGCTGCGAAGCGGGCAGCTAGCGCGTGCAGATCCTTGTGCTGGCCACAGATGCTAATGATGATTATTGATGAGAACGGCGGAGGCTGATGATGATGAAGGAGTGGGCGCAGGGGCGAGCCGCGTGCGCTGCTGAGAAGTTTCGGCGTGGGTGCAGGTCCTCGCTTAACAGGCGATGCGACCGGGCAGATCCTTGTGCCGAGCGGAAGAGCGATGCAGAATCGGAGAAATGAGGAGACGGCTGATTGCTGAGTGGGTGCAGGGGCGAAACCACGTGTGCTGTGAAATGATGCTGATGAAGAAGATTGATGCGGAGGCGGCACTGATGATGCTGATGACGGAGAGGTTAGGAGGAAGCAATCGAAGGTGAGATGAGACAGGCGGCTGATGGGGCTGAGGAGGCTGGTGCAAGGATGATAAGGAGGACTGAAGGCAGAATGAAGGCTGATGACGATGCTGGAGAAGGAGAGTGTAGCAAGCAGAGGACGGGAAGATAGGAGGCAGATCGGTAGAGAGGAAGGGCGAGACAACCACTTCCTCTGCTTTCAGGAGAGTGACAACTTGTTTCCCAGTTGGCCCTCGGCGGGTAGGAAGACTGGTGGTATCCGATATCCTGGCAGTTCGAGGAAGTTGGTTGCAGCAGACGAAGTCAGGCGGCGGGCAGAGGCACTGGTCTGCTGATGTCAAGAGAGTGACGGCTTGTTCTCCAGTTGGCTCGCAATGGGAGCAGGAAGACTGGTGGTGTCCGATATCCCGACGGTGGTAGTTTGACTGCTACTGCTGACGAAGCGAGAAGGCTATGCGAGGAGGCGGCTCGAGATGCAAGACAACCGCTTCCTCTGCTTTCAGGAGAGTGACGGCTTGTTCCCCAGTTGGCCCTTGGCGGGCAGGAAGACTGGTGGTGTCTGATATCCTGGCAGTTCGAGGATGTTGGTTGCCGTAGAGAGGGTCATGGGATGGGCAGAAGCACTAGTCCGCTGTTGTCAGGAAAGTGACGGCTTGTTCCCCGGTTGGCTCTCAATGGGAGCAGGAAGACTGGCGGTGTCCGATATCCTCACGGTGGTATTTTGGCTGCTGCTGCTGACGAGGCGAGAAGGCGATGCAAGGAGGCGGCTCGAGATGATAGGTGCAAGTGGGCTGCAGATGACAAGGTAGAGGTGGTAGATGAGGCGGATGAGGGAAGAGGAGGAGGACGGAGGTATTTGCAGAGGGCGAGGAGATGAGAGGAAGTGGATGCCAAAAGGCGGGAAGCTTCTAGGTAGTTGACAGCAGATGGCGGCTTGGAGGTTGCTTGCAGCTGTTGTGGACGGCGAGTCACCAATAGTTGGCCACAGGCGCGGAATGGGCGCAGGGCTTCCTCAGGATGTCGAGATGTTACTTCAGCGCGAGGAACATCCAACTAATGCTGCTGATGTCAGCTGTAGATGAAGCGGAGAGATGTGAAGTGACGGTAGTCATGGCAGAGAAATACAGATCGAAGTGATGAAGGAAGGATGGCGGCAGAGCAATGACGAGGTCACGGGGCACCAGGTGATGTCGCCTGATGCTCTGATACCATGTCACAAGAATGCGGGCAAGAGAACAGCAATAACAGAAGCAAGCAGAAGCATCGGAACAGGCACAAGTCCGTAACCAATGTGACACAAGCAAGAGTGGTCCCCAGAAGTTAGTCGCAGAACTTGAGAGAGGTTGGAGAGTCAGGAACGCGAGGTAGACGAGCTGTTGAGAGAGGAAGCGAAGACGAGTGGAGTGATGGGTGACTAAGCGAAGGAGGGAGAGTGACTGAGCGAGGAACAGAGAGCTTGTGAGAGGCTGGCGAAGACAAGGTGCGAGCAGAGTGAGGACACGACGGCGAGGCAGAGGAACCGAAGGAAACAGGATGGACAGAACTGTTCTGGTTAACTCGAGGGAATGAGCATCCTCCATATGTACCATAGAGTAGAAAAACAGGGAAAACGGCTTCTTTTGCGCTAGCCAGACGCGCTTGCGGTGATTCCGCTTATTAGGGGATGTCTCGGTAGAAAGGCCGTTGGTCGGTTAGGGACCGTTAACTGCTAGTGAGTGATGACCGAGGTGGTTCTGGCCGGAGCTGAAACCATTATTGAGAGCTCAAAATATCCGAGGGGTGAAGTGGACCTTGTCGGAGTCATGTTTTCTGACACGTCGCTATGAACGCTTGGCTGCCACAAGCCAGTTACCTCTGTGGTAACATTTCTGACACATCTAGCTTCAAATTCCAGAAGACTAAAGGATCGATAGGCCATGCTTTTGCTGTTTGAATTCGTACTGAAAATCAAAATCAAATTAGCTTTTACCCTTTTGTTCCACACGATATTTCTGTTCTCGTTGAGCTCATCTTAGGACACCTGTGTTATCTTTTAACACATGTGCCGTCCCAGCCAAACTCTCCACCTGACAATGTCATGCGCCTGGATCAGTCGAAGTCTTAACGCTGGAAGCAGGGACAGAGCCCCGCCGCCACCTCACGGAATAAGTAAAAAAACGTCAAGAGTAGTGGTATTTCACTTGCGGCTGCCCTCCCACCTATGAATACACCTCCTGAGTCATTTCACAAAGTCGGACTAGAGTCAAGCTCAACAGGGTCTTCTTTCCCCGCTGATTTTTCCAAGCCCGTTCCCTTGGCTGTGGTTTCGCTGGATAGTAGATAGGGACAGTGGGGATCTCGTTAATCCATTCATGCGCGTCACTAATTAGATGACGAGGCATTTGGCTACCTTAAGAGAGTCATAGTTACTCCCGCCGTTTACCCGCGCTTGGTTGAATTTCTTCACTTTGACATTCAGAGCACTGGGCAGAAATCACATTGCGTCAACATCCGTTGGGACCATCGCAATGCTTTGTTTTAATTAAACAGTCGGATTCCCCTTGTCCGTTCCAGTTCTGAGCCGGTTGTTCACTGCCTAGGGAAAGCNGTAGTGGTATTTCACTTGCGGTTGCCCTCCCACTTATAACTACACCTCCTGAGTCATTTCACAAAGTCGGACTAGAGTCAAGCTCAACAGGGTCTTCTTTCCCCGCTGATTTTTCCAAGCCCGTTCCCTTGGCTGTGGTTTCGCTGGATAGTAGATAGGGACAGTGGGAATCTTGTTAATCCATTCATGTGCGTCACTAATTAGATGACGAGGCATTTGGCTACCTTGAGAGAGTCATAGTTACTCCCGTCGTTTACCCGCGCTTGGTTGAATTTCTTCACTTTGACATTCAGAGCACTGGGCAGAAATCACATTGCATCAACATCCGTTGGGACCATCGCAATGCTTTGTTTTAATTAAACAGTTGGATTCCCCTTGTCCGTTCCAGTTCTGAGCCGGTTGTTCACTGCCTAGGAAAAGCCTCCCCTGAGAGGGAAGCGTTCCGCGCCCGTCTGTCGGTCGGCACGCGGCGGTCCGCCCTCGCCGCGGGAGCAGCTCGGGCAGACCGCCGACAGCCTGTGGTGTCAAGGCGTATGCACGGGTTTTCTCGCTTTCGAGTATGGACGAGTTTTCTCGATTTCGAGTCGGCCAAGAATCCGGCCCCTTAGTCTCGTAGAGCCTGTAGACGGGCGTTTGGAGGAGGCTACGTCGTATGTTCGAGGGCGGAGGCCATGGTATTTTTTGATGAAACTAAGGTCTACAGTGTCCATATGGGTGTGCAACGTGCGTATGGACGCGTTTTTGCGATTTTGAGTCAGCCAAAAATCCGGCCCCTTTGTCTCGGAGAGCCTGAAGACGGGCGTTTGGAGGAGTCTACGTCGTATGCTCAAGGGCAGAGGCCATGGATGTTTTGAGTGCAACTTGGGTCTACGATGTCCATATGGGTGTACGATGTGCGTATGGACAAGTTTTCTTGATGTTGAGCCGGCCAAAAATCCGGCCCCTTAGTCTCGGAGAGCCTGGAGACGGGCGCTCGGAGGAGCATACGTCGTATGCTCGAGGGCGGAGGAGAGCGAGTATAGGGGCGAGAGTCAGTTCCTGGGTTTTGTGGGTGTGTGCGACATGCGTATGGAGACGTTTTTCCGGATTGGAGTCGACGGAAAATCTGGTCCCTTGACCACAGAGAGGCCGGAGACGAGCGCTCGAGGAAACTTGCGCAACCAGGGCACAAGTAGGGCACGATTAGGTCGCTATTAGGGTGCAAGTAGGGCGCAACTAGGGTGCATGTAGGCCGTAACTAGGGCACAACTAGGGTGCAACTAGGGTGCAACTAGGGTGCAAGTAGGACGCAACAAGGGCGCAACTAGGGCGCAACTAGGGCGCAACTAGGGTGCAGGTATGGCGCAGGTATGGCGCGGATAAGGTGCAACTAGGGCGCAACTAGAGTGCAAGTAGGGTGCAACTAGGGTGCAATTAGGGTGTAGCTAGGGCGCAAGTATGGCGCAAGTAGGGCGCAACTAGGGTGCAACTAGGGTGCAAATAGGACGCAGCTAGGGTGCAGGTATGGCACAGGTATGGCGCGGGTAAGGTTCAACTAGGGCGCAACTAGGGCGCAAGTAGGGCTCAGGTATAGCGCGGGTAGGGCACAGCAAGGGTGCAACTAGGACGCAAGTAGGGCGCAAGTATAGCGCGACTATGGCGCAACTGCGCCATTTTCGTCCTGGTCCCGGCTCCCTGGTGTTGGAGACGGTCCGGGTCGGCGTTTGGGAAATAAGAATGGGTACGACACCAGGGCTTACCAGGAGGTCACCCATCCCGGTACTATTCTGGCCCATGGGTGCTTATATGCGTAGTTTGAATGGGATCCGGAGTAGTAGCCCAGGTATGGTCGTACCACGGTGGAGGTTTGTCGCGTTAGTGCCATACAAAACGGTGGGATGAACGGGAGGGGATGGCGAGCGGGTTGGTACGACTCGTGGGGTGAGAAAGAGGGGTGCGGGTGCTTGGGTTCATACAACTCGTTGGATGGGAAAGAGGCGTGCGGGCGCTTGGGTTGGTATGACTCGTGGGGTGGGAAAGAGGCGTGCGTGCGCTTGGGTTGGTACACGCGGATGGGCGTGGAAAGAGTAGGCGATGCATGGGTGTGGGTGCGGATCTACGTGTTTTGCCGGCGGCGGAGTGCGTTCGTGTGCGAGGGGGGTACGTGGCCGGGTTTGCGGGCTGTGGATGGAATGGAATTGGTCAAAACAAGAGCGGGAGTCGAACCTGCATGCGTTTCCAAAAGCGAACATCTCGGTAAGAGGGAGGGGATGGGAGGGGAGGGGAGGGGAGTTCCCGGAGGAACAAATCGGTAGAACAGAGGCTGAACCTCAGTAGATCGTAGCAGCAAGGCTACTATGCTACTTACGGTACCCCATTCTGGTTTAAGTTGTCTGCAAATGATTTATCTCCCCGAACATTCGGAACTGGTCCAAACAAATTACGACATATGCTCTTGGAGGTGCACAGGCGTCCCTATTTCGAGTCGGGAAACACCCGGGGAGGTAAAAAGTGTCGCTTCCAGCATGGATGCTGACTTAGAGGCGTTCAGTTATAATCCTACACATGGTAGCTTCGCGCCACTGGCCATTCAGCCAAGCGCAATTACCAATTATGTGAATCAACGGTTCCTCTCGTACTAAGTTGAATTACTGTTGCGGCACCAGATCACCAGTAGGGTAAAACAAACCTGTCTCACGACGGTCTAAACCCAGCTCACGTTCCCCATTGGTGTGTGAACAGTCCAACACTAGGTGAATTCTGCTTCACAATGATAGGAAGAGCCGACATTGAAGGATCAAAAAGCAACATCGCTATGAACGCTTGGCTGCCACAAGCCAGTTCTCCCCATGGTAACTTTTCTGATACCTCTAGCTTCAAATGAGCTTTTACCCTTTTGTTCCACACGAGATTTCTGTTCTTGTTGAGCTCATCTTAGGACACCTGCATTATCTTTAAACAGATGTGCCGTCCCAGCCAAACGGACAATGTCAGCCGCCTGAATCGGCCGAAGTCTTAACGCTAGAAGCAGGGGCAGAGCCCGCCTCCACCTGATGGAATAAGTAGAATAACGTCAAGAGAAGTGGTATTTCACTTGCGGTTGCCCTCCCACTTATAACTACACCTCCGAGTCATTTCTCAAAGTCGGAATAGAGTCAAGCTCAACAGGGTCTTCTTTCCCCGCTGATTTTTCCAAGCCCGTTCCCTTGGCTGTGGTTTCGCTGGATAGTAGATAGGGATAGCGGGAATCTCGTTAATCCATTCACGTGCGTCACTAATTAGATGACGAGGCATTTGGCTACCTTAAGAGAGTCATAGTTACTCCCGCCGTTTACCCGCGCTTGGTTGAATTTCTTCACTCTGACATTCAGAGCACTGGGCAGAAATCACATTGCGTAAGCATCCGTTGGGACCATCGCAATGCTTTGTTTTAATTAAACAGTCGGATTCCCCTTCTCCGTTCCAGTTCTGAGCCGGTTCTTCACTGCCTAGGGAAAGCCTCCCCCAAGAGGGAAGCATTCCGTGCCCGTCAGCCGGTCGGCACGCGGCGGTCCGGCCTCGCCGCGGGAGCAGGTCGGGCAGACCGCCGACAGCCTGCAGCGTCGAGGCGTATGGACGTTTTATCTCGATTTCCAGTATGGACGAGTTTTCTCGATTTCGAGTCGGCCAAAAATCCGGCCCCTTAGTCTCGGAGAGCCTGGAGACGGGCGTTCGGAGGAGCCTACGTCGTATGCTCGAGGACGGAGGCCATGGGTTTCTTCAATGAAACGTGGGTCTACAATGTCCATATGGGTGTGCAACGTGCGTATGACCGAGTTTTCTCGATTTTGAGTCGGCCAAAAATCCGGCCCCTTGGTCCCGGAGAGCCTGGAGACGGGTGCTTGGAGGAGCCTACGTCGTATGCTCGAGGGCAGAGGCCATAGATTTTTTGAGTGAAACTTGGGTCTAGACATCCATCTGGGTGTGCGGCGTGCGTATGGACGAGTTTTCTCGAGTTTGAGTCGGCCAAAAATCCGGCCCCTTAGTCTCGGTGAGCCTGGAGACGGGCGCTCGGAGGAGCCTACGTCGTATGCTCGAGGGCGGATGAGAGCGAATATAGGGGCGGGAGTCAGGTCCGTGGGGTACGTGGGTGTGTGCGACGTGCGTATGGACAAGTTTTCCCGGATTGGAGTCGAAGGAAAATTTGGTCCATTAGTCACGGCGAGGCCGGAGACGAGCGCTCGAGGGAACTTGCGCAACCAGGGTGCAAGTAGGGCACGATTAGGTTGCTATTAGGGCACAAGTAGGGAGCAACTATGGTGCAAGTAGGGGGAAACTAGGGCACAACTAGGGCGCAACTAGGGTGCAAGTAGGGCGCAAGTAGGATGCAACTAGGATGCAACTAGGGTGAAACTAGGGCGCAACTAGGGTGCAACTAGGGCGCAGGTATGGCGCAGGTATGGCGCGGGTAAGGTGCAACTAGGGTGCAACTAGGATGCAAGTAGGGTGCAACTAGGGCGCAACTAGGGCGCAACTAGGGCACAAGTAGGGCGCAAGTAGGGTGCAACTAGGGCACAAGTAGGGTGTAACTAGGGTACAACTAGGGCGCAGCTATGGCGCAGGTATGGCGCGGGTAGGGTGCAAGTAGGGCGCAAGTAGGGCGCAAGTGGGACGTAACTAGGATGCTGTTTATATGGTGTGCCCCTTGCCATGAGTGCCGTTGAGTGTACTCCCTGGTTTGACCACTGAGGATTTGTCAAACACCTGATCTGACTTTATATTTGGATTCCTTTGATTGTTCTATGCAGTATCGAGCTTTGCTTCGCTCGATTTGAGTGAGTATTCAGAAAGTTAGCCTAACCCGAAATTTGGGTGTTGGGGGGGTTGGAATCTGGTACCCGCCATGGGTGGCGGGATAATCCACCACCAGTGATCCGAGTTCGTCTCCAACGACCCCCAAATGTACCAGGGCCATAAAGGAAGCAACCAGAAGACTCTCTTTGACCAGGGTGAACTTCTCCTTGACTTCTGGGCAAGGAAAGGCGCTTTGACGGGTCATCGTCGAAGCGCCTCCCGTTGCCTAGCGTGCAAGGCAAGGTCGACGGCTCCACCAAGGGTTACTTCGACGGCCATAGCTGGGGCTCTACTGCTCTGTTTTGGGCGTTCTTGGATGCGTTGGAAAGCTTAGATCACAGGCTATAAGGATCTGATGTAATCTCACTATGCTAAGTAACAAAAACGTATTTCGATTCAGATTTACTGAATGCGATATGTTCTGCCCACTCACATCCGTGATCCTTGTGCTCCACACTCTTCACCATTGGTGTCCATTGGCTGCCCCCCAAACCTTGGTAGCGTGTATCACTGAGAGCTAGGCATCCTTGAGGGTGCCTCCACACCCACTAGAGCCAACAAAGGGTTATGGGCCCACGTGCCTAGAAGGACCCTAGCTCTACAACGTTCACGCTACCGCCGCGCGCCTTGGCACCGACTGAGCAAGAGAGCATCGGCGTCTCCAAGTTCGACGGGCTTGGCTTCCACCTTTGGAGGTGGGAGTTTGAGGTCTTCCTCGATGACAGGGGCCTACTTGAGCTGGTCAAGGGTGAAGAAAGTACCCCTCCCGATACCGCGACGCCGGAGGAAGTGGAAGCGTACAAGAAGCGCAACAAGAAGGCGCTTGCTTTGTTGGTGTATGCGCTTGCTCCGACGCAGCGCTCTCTCATTCAATGATGCACGGAGGCCGCGGATGCCTGGAAGAAACTCTGCACCATCTACTAGTCCACCAATCTTGCTAACCAACTCTTTGTCTTCAAGAGGCTCGTCACCCTCCGAGCCAACGCAGGCGACGACATCATGGAGATTCTGCAGCGGATTGAGTCCTTGACTGCCGAGTGCGTAGCCACCGGGTGGAAGGTCGACCCTCAGCTGCAAGCCATGATCCTCCTCCTGGCCTTGCCGGACAGTTGGAGTCCCATGATCACCGTCGTAGGCGGCTAGTCCGCCGATGAGCTGAAGCATCCAAAGGTGGCTAATTACGTCCGCAATGAATGGATGCGGCGTGGTGGGAGAGAGAGTGGGGCAACATCAAGTTCCGCCTATGCCGTCCGTCCTCAAGGTGGAGTAGGAGGCAAGAAGGGGAAGGGTGCAAATCAGGGCACCAAGAAAGGTGACAAGAAGGGGGAGTGCTACAACTGTGGCAAACAGGGCCACTACGCACGCGACTGCCCCAACAAGAAGTCGGACCAGCCCGGGAAGGGCGGGAAGAAGGCCACCCAAGCCATGATGGCCAGGGAGTCTACCGACTTGACGGATCCGGACGTCACGGTGATTGACTCCGGATCAGGCCACCACACACAATGTAACCGGGCGGCATTCGTCACCTACGGCGCCACTGAACGGCGCATGACAGTCGCTAACGGCGAAACGGAGTTGGCCGCAGACGAAGGCAATGTTTGCATTGATTCAGTGGTGAACGGGAAAATCAGTCCGCGTACCATCTATGACGTGCTCCACATGTCCAACTTTGGGGCAAATCTGCTGTCAGTGAGCCGTCTTACCGACAAGGGGCTCGAGGTACTCTTCAACAAGAAGGAGGCTATCATCCGGAAGGAGGGGGAAGGCGAGGTGATTGCACGTGGCAAGAGGGAGGAGGACCTGTACCTTCTCCGTACCAAGGTTCTTGCCGATGCGGTGAGGACCGACGCTGCCAACCTCGTGACGAAGGATGAAGGGGACCTGGACCTATGGCATTGTCGCCTATACCACATCACTCCCTCAACTGTGAGGGACATGGAAAGGAAGGAAGTGGTGCGGGGTCTTGAGGTCATGAGCCTCGACGCAGCCAAGAATGCCGTGTGTGAGCCGTGCGTGGTCGGCAAGGCAACACGGCAGCCGTTCGATGGCAAAGGGACGCGTGCATCGGCGAAGTTGGAGGTGGTCCACACTGACGTATGTGGACCATTCGAGAGCTCCATTGGGGGCGCTTGCTACTTTGTGACCTTCATTGACGACCACAGCCGCAAGCTCTACCTCTACATAATCAAGAGGAAGAGCGATGTCTTGTCGTGTATGCAGGAGTTCGTGGAGGCTGTGGAGCGCCAAACGGAGTTGAAGGTGAAGGCGCTCCAGAGCGACAATGGCGGCGAGTACGAGGGCTGCTCGGCATGGATGAAGAACAAGGGGATTCCGTGGCAGAAAATTACGCCACATTCTCCGCAGCAGAACGGCGTCACCGAGAGGGCAAACCGCACCATCCTCAACATGGTCCGGTCCATGTTGAGTGATGCCGGCCTCGCGCAGCGGTACTGGGGCAAGGCGGTACGGACAGCGGCGTATATCATGAACCTGACGCCGACGAAGCCGCTAAAAGACGTGGAGTCCAAGGTGTGGAAGACACCACAAGAAGTGTGGAGTGGGAGGAAGCCAACTGTGGCACACCTCCGTACATTTGGTTGTGTTGCACATGCTGTTGTGCAGGCACGGGAGGGGCGGGGCAAGCTGGACCCGCGGACTCGCCGGTGCATCTTCGTCGGATACGAGAGCGGGAGCAAGACGTACCGGCTCTTCGACCCGCGGAGGCAGCAGATCGTTTAGATTCACGACGTCACGTTTGACGAGGCCAGCCGTTGGACGGACAAGGACGCGGGTCTTTCCAAGCGTGGGGAGTAGCTGCAACTCCTTGAGGGAGAGACGCCGGAGGACGCAAAAGAGGGTGACGTCCCATCTGCTCCAGCCGGCGAGAACCATCCGGGCGATGTGGGAGCGGCTGATTTGCATTCAGCCGGGTCTGACAATGAGTCCAAAGCGCCGGCAGCAGTGGAGCTGAACGAAGATGTGGGGAGTGAGCCCGCATCTCCACGGTCCCCGAGAGAGGGGGAGCAGGCCAGCGGTGCTAGTGGCACCGCGAGGGGGCAGCAGCAGCAGCAGCAATGGCAGCAGCAGCAGCAGCAGCTTCAACAGCACCAGCCCCGGAGAAGCGGACACGCAAGGAGGACGCCAAAGAGGTACGATGTCGCACAGGGCATCTGGACTGGGCTCGCTCGAGCGTTCTTTGCGCAAGAGGAGCCCGAGACCATCAAGGAGGCATTGCAACAGAAGGATGGGGCTGAGTGGGAGGGAGCTATAAAATCTGAGCTCGAATCCCATGAAGAGAATGGCACTTGGCAGCTGATTGACAGGCCGGAGGGCACAAAAATCATCGGCTCCGAGTGGATTTTCAAGAAGAAGCTCACCAAGGAGGAGAAGGTGGAGTGGTTCAAGGCGCAGCTGGTTGCGAAGGGGTACGCCCAGCGAAAGGGTGAATACTACGATGAAACCTTCGTGCCGGTGGTGAAGTTTTCCTCCATTCGCTCCATCCTCTCGGTGGCGGCGGTGCGCGACTACGAAGTCCACCAAATGGACGTGAAAACTACGTTCCTCAACGGCGACCTGGACAAGGAGGTCTACATGGAGGTGCCGGAGGGGGTGGATGCACCGCCGGGGAAGGTGTGCCGGCTTCGCAAGGCGCTCTACGGGCTGAAGCAACCGCCACTCATGTGGTACCTGAAAATGGACGGCTTCATGGCCGAGCTTGGCTTCAAGCGCTGCGAGGCGGATCACAGCGTGTACGTGCGGAAACAGCCGGGGTTGCACCAGATCGTGGCACTCTACGTGGATGTTCTCATCCTCGTGTCGTCGGACATGGAGGAGTTGGTGAACCTGAAGCGGCAGCTGGACGGTCGGTTCAAAATGACCGACATGGGCGAGTTCGAGTACTACCACGGCGCCGCCATCAAGAGGGACCGCAAGGCACGCACGCTCGAGATGGGGCAGGCAAAGTACGTGCAAGAGGTGCTCCGCCGCTACAACATGGAGGAGTGCAACCCCATCGGCACACCCATAATCACCACGTGTGAGCTTAGCTCGAGCATGGGCCCGAACACGGACGAGGAGAAGGAGGAGATGGCAGGTGTGCCATACCAGTCCGTAGTGGGGAGCATCATGTACTCCATGGTGGCGACGCGGCCCGACCTAGCCTTCGCGGAGGGCCAAGTGAGCCGCTACGTTGCTGACCCCGGGCCGTTGCATTGGCAAGCGGTGAAGCGGATCCTCCGCTGTCTCAAGGCAACAAAACAGTCGCGGCTCGTGTTTGGAGGGGGAGCACGTGACGACTCCCTCGAGTTGGTCGGCTACTCTGATGCCGACTGGGCTGGTGATGTGGATGACAGAAAATCAACGTCGGGGTACGTGTTTGTGCATGGTGGTGCAGCGGTTTCATGGGCAAGCAGGAAGCAGGACTGCGTGGCGTTGTCCAGCACCGAAGCGGAGTACATCGCACTCGTGGAAGCCGCAAAGGAGGCGGTGTGGCTGAGGCGGCTGCTAAAGGAGATCGGCGTGCCGCAAAGGAAGCCAACGGTACTCAACTTTGACAACATGAGTGCCATCAGCCTCACCCAGAACCCAGTGTTGCACAGGAGGACCAAGCACATCGAGATCCGGCATCACTATGCGCGAGACTTGGTGGCGAAGGGAGATGCGGCTATCATGCATTGTGGCACTAAGCGCATGCTCGCCGACGCCATGACCAAGGCACAGCCCAAGGACAGGCACGACGCGAGCTGCATGGAGTTCGGTCTGTGCTGTGAAGTTTAAAATGCTACAGGTTCCAAGGACAGGGCATCAAGGCTGCGGTGCAGGGGGGAGATTGTTGATATGGTGTTCCCCTTGCCATGAGTGCCGTTGAGTGTACTTCCTGGTTCGACCACTGAGGAGTGGTCGAACAGTTGTTCTGACTTTAGATTTGGATTCCTCGGAGTTTTCTATGCAGTATCGAGCTTTGAATCGCTCAATTTGAGTGAGTATTCAGAAAGTTAGCCTAGCCCGAAATTCGGGTATTGGGGGGGGTGGAATCTGGTACCCGCCATGGGTGGCGGGATAATCCACCACCAGTGATCCGAGCTCGTCTCCAACGACCCCCAAATGCACCAGAGCCATAAAGGAAGCAACCAGAAGACTCTCCTTGACCAGGGTGAACTTCTCCTTGACTTCTGGGCAAGGAAAGGCGCTTCGATGGGTCATCGTCGAAGCGCCTCCCGTTGCCTAGCGTGCAAGGCAAGGTGGGCGGCTCTACCAAGGGTTACTTCGACGGCCATAACAGGGGCTCTACTGCTCTGTTTTGGGCGTTCTTGGATGCGTTGGAAAGCTTAATCACAAGCTATAAGGATCTGATGTAATCTCACTATTCTAAGTAACAAAAACGTGTTTCGATTCAGATCTACTGAATACGACGTGTTCTGCCCACTCACATCCGTGATCCTTGTGCTCCACACTCTTCACCATTGGTGTCCATTGGCTGCCCCCCAAACCTTGGTAGAGTGTATAACTGAGAGTTAGGCATCCTTGAGGGTGCCTCCACACCCACTAGATCCAACAGATGCAACTAGGGTACAACTAGGGTGCAAGTAGGGCGCAGATATGGCGCAGGTATAGCACAGGTAGGGCGCAACAAGGGCGCAATTAGTGCGCAAGTAGGGCGCAACAAGAGCGCAACTAGGGCGTAAGTAGGCCGTAACTAGGGCATAACTAGGGCGCAACTAGGGTGTAACTAGGGTGCAACTAGTGCGCGGGTAGGGTGCAATTAGGGTGCAAGTAAGGCGCAAGTAGGATGCAACTAGGACGCAACTAGGGTGCAATTAGGGCGCAAGTAGGGCGCAACTAGGGCGCAAGTAGGGTGCAAGTAGGGCGCAAGTAGGGCGCAAGTAGGGCACAACTAGGGCGCAACTAGGGCGCAAGTAGGACGCAGGTATGGCGCGGATAGGGTACAACTAGGACGCAAGTAGGACGCAAGTAGGGCGCAAGTAGGGGGCAACTAGGACGCAAGTAGGGCTCAACTAGGGCGCAACTAGGGCGCAACTAGGGCACATGTATGGCGTGGATAGGGTGCAGGTAGGGTTCAACAAGGTAATACATAGTACACGTGCACTTTGATTGGGCACTCTGACCACGGCTGACTCGTGTTACAATTCGTAGAAGTTATAGTCGCTTGGATAAGTTTGTGGTCATGGTCAGTGGCACATGCCAACTTTGTCAAGGCATTACGGACAATATCCACACCGAGCCACAAGTATTCTACCTTGTTTGCACCTGCAAGATCATGCCTAGTACATCTGCACTGTGATTGGACACTCTGACCGTGGCTGACTCGTGTTACGATGCGTAGGAGTTAAAGTCACTTGGTAAACTTTGTGGTCATGGTCAGTGGTACATGCCAACTCTGCCAAGGCATTGCGCACAATAGCCACACCGAGCCACCGGGTTTTTACCTTGTTTATATCTGCAAGGTCATGCATAGTACCCGTGGTTAAAAACCCGGTGGCTTCTCTGGCGTGGTTCGCCAGAGACGTCCGCCCTCCCATGCATATTGTTCACAGAGGCGGACAGGGTCATCTTTTATCCGCCTGTCAAACTCCACCCCCAACTTCGCCTCTAGGGCTGCGTACACCTTCCGCGCCTCCTCCTTCTGCTGCTCCTTGGTGGTGGCACGGAGTAGGATGTGGGCTGTCTGCCAAATCCCCCACTCATGTGTCTCCACTGGCCCTTTCGCCTTGCCCGCCTTCTCCGCGACGGCTTCACCCGGCTTTCTCTTTCTTTCTGGCTCTTTCACCGTCAGTCCCCTTGCTCGCTTTGCATCCTGCTCCGCCTTCATTGCGTGCAGTCGCCTCTGGTTCTCCTCATCATAGGCGAGGGGTTCCCTATCCCAACTGTCCGGGGCTGGGAAGAGGCGCATGATCCCCACCGCACGCAGCTCTCCCTCGTTCCACAGGTCCCGCAGCCTCACTTTTGGTGGTGCCCCGTGTCGTCGGCCCCGTCCATCCCGGATTTCAACTACCTCTGTCTCAGGTCGCCGCCCTGTCACGACCTCAGAGAGCCGCAACAGACCCTGTCCTTTTGCGATGGGCTGCTCCTCGTCGCCTTATTGGGGCGACTCACTGAGTTCTGAGACCACTACCCCTCCTGTCGCCTTTCTGGCTGCTGCAGCTGCGGCGGACTCCGCAGGCCCCTTTCCGCGGTGGGCCGTCGTGCCAGTGCCTCCAAGGATAGACCACAGCTGGGGTGGGACCATGTCAGCGGGCATTGGGACACTTCAGAATACTGCCAGGAGCAGCTCCGCCGCCTGGACATAATCCTGCTGGACTTGTGCAAGCTGTGCCGGGTCAATGCTCGGAAGGGTGCCCTGTGGTGGACGGCGCTGCTTACTGCGTTTGGCAGGAGGTTCGCCAGCGGTGCTGTCCTCGACTGTTCACTTTTCCTGGCCTCGCTGGCGGGATGTCGGCGTGGTCTCCGCAAACGATGCTTGTGTTCTTGCGGTTGAGTCCTTACGTGGAGTGGCCACACGACTGACCGAGGCGACGTGAGACGGGGCAGCCTGCTTGCTTGTGACCGCAGATGCCACCGCCTTCTTGGCCGCATCATGGAGTTTGGCCAGTTGAGCACAGCTGTTGATAGGGTTGGTCTTTATGTGTCCTTCCGTGCCTCTTTCTTGGCTGCAGTCGCTCCCACCTGCACTCGTACGTTCCTTGCTCGCTTTCCTATCTCTTCCTGTGTTGCTGCCTGTTCCTCCGCTGCCCGCCTTTCTGCGGCTCACTCAGCCGCTACTGTCACCGCCTCCGCTCCTGCTCCTTCGGCTTCTTCCTTTTGCTGTGCCTTCTGTGCCGCCTCTGCGGCTACTCGTTCCGCCTCCTCTTCTTCTCCTCCCGCAGCCGCTACCTCCACCGTTGCCCGCTCAGCTGTCACCATTGCCTCTGCTGCCTCCGCTGCTTCAGTCATCATCTTGTCCTCTGCCTCCGTCTGCGCCCCAGCTGCGAGTTCCACGGCCACTTGATCTGCAGCTGCTTCCGCCTTCTGTCTTTGTTCCTCCGCCGCTTGCTGCCATAATGACTGTAACTTGTCCCGTGTCCCTGTGAGCTCGGGAGAGTCTCGGAGATACTCATGTGCCTCCTCCGTCTCAGTGATGATGTGGTGGTTCTCCTCCCGACACACGTCCACAACTTCCCGGGCCCAGTGTCGTACCGCCTCCTCCGTCAGCACCGTACCCACTTCCTGAACTGCCGTCCACAGTCCCTCTACCACCGCCGCCACAATCCATTGGCACAATGCACCCTCCAGGGTCAGGCGCCAACATTTTTTTATAGCGGCATACCAGATATCGTATTGTTGCTCTGCCGCGGAGATGCCTGCAAGCTTCTCTGACGTATACTGCGTTCCCCACCTGATGGTAACAAGTTGGATCAGGTAACCCCATCTCCACACCTTCACCGCAGTCTTCCTGCTTGGTCCCTCCGCCGTTCCTGCTGGCATCTGATGGACGTGGTAGATGGTGAGGGCCCGGGCTCGTTCCTGAAGCAGGTGTACGTAGCGCCGCGTGGAATCCGTTGTCTGGTCAAGGCGGGCCAGGAGCCACCACTCGCGGGCGGCGTTCACGACACGGTCTAGTTGCTGCATGTCAAGGAATGTTGCCACGCCCGCCATGCCACGGTCCGGCCGGATATTGAGAACGTTGCCGAGCGCCAAAATGAGACGCTCCGCGCCTGCCATTTCCAGCAGTTGAAATTGTCGTCCACGCTCGCCAAGAGTCAGGACAGTCTTGGCCGCGCCCTTCAGGGCCACCTGCCAAGCATGGTCGAAGAATGAGTTCCCCATTGCCGCACGGACTGCCTCCAGGAGCTCATCCTGCAAGTGCATAATGACGCTGCTAACCAAGTCCAGCAGTCGATTGGCCCTGGGTTCATCTCCACTGTCACCAGAACTTTCTTCCAGATGGGTCCGTGCACCCTCCATGGTGCGAACTGGTTGCATAGTGGTGCGTACTGGTTGCGGATTGGTGCGAACTGGTTGCAGAGTGGTGCAAACTGGTTGCGGAGTGGTGCGAACTGGTTGCGGAGTGGTGCGATCAGGTTGCAAAGTGGTGCGAACAGGTTGCAGAGTGGTGCGAACTGGTTGCGGAGTGGTGCGAACCGGTTGGGTTGTTGCTGCGAACTGGTTGCAGAGTGGTGCAAACTGGTTGCGGAGTGGCGCAAACTTGTTGCGGAGTGGTGCAAACTGGTTACGGAGTGGTGCAAACTGGTTGCGGAGTGGTGCGAACTGGTTGTGGAGTGGTGCGAACTGGTTGCGGAGTGGTGCAAACTCGGTGCGGAGTGGTGCGAACTGGTGGCGGAGTGGTGCAAACTGGTTGCGGAGTGGTACGAACTGGTTGCAGAGTGGTGCGAACTGGTTGCGGAGTGGTGCGATCTGGTTGCGGAGTGGTGCGAACAGGTTGCGGAGTGGTGCGAACTGGTTGCGGAGTAGTGCAAACTCGGTGCGGAGTGGTGCGAACTGGTGGCGGAGTGGTGCAAACTGGTTGCGGAGTGGTACGAACTGGTTGCAGAGTGGTGCGAACTGGTTGCGGAGTGGTGCGATCTGGTTGCGGAGTGGTGCGAACAGGTTGCGGAGTGGTGCGAACTGGTTGCGGAGTAGTGCAAACTCGGTGCGGAGTGGTGCGAACTGGTGGCGGAGTGGTGCAAACTGGTTGCGGAGTGGTACGAACTGGTTGCAGAGTGGTGCGAACTGGTTGCGGAGTGGTGCGATCTGGTTGCGGAGTGGTGCGAACAGGTTGCGGAGTGGTGCGAACTGGTTGCGGAGTAGTGCAAACTCGGTGCGGAGTGGTGCGAACTGGTTGCGGAGTGGTGCGATCAGGTTACGAAGTGGTGCGGACTGGTTGCAGAGTGGTGCGAACTGGTTGCGGAGTGGTGCGAACCGGTTGGGTTGTTGCTGCGAACTGGTTGCAGAGTGGTGCAAACTGGTTGGGGAGTGGTGCAAACTTGTTGCGGAGTGCTGCAAACTGGTTACGGAGTGGTGCGAATTGGTTGCGGAGTGGTGCGAACGGGTTGCGGAGCGGTGGGAACTGGTCGCGGAGTTGTGCAAACTGGTTGCGGAGTGGTGCAAACTGGGTGCGGAGTGGTGCGAACTGGTGGCGGAGTGGTGCAAACTGGTTGTAGAGTGGTGTGAATTGGTTGCGGAGTGGTGCGAACTGGTTGCGGAGTGGTGCAAACTGGTTGCGGAGTGGTACAAACTGGTTGCAGAGTGGTGCGAATGGGTTACAGAGTGGTGCGAACTGGTTGCGGACTGGTCAAAACTGGTTGCGGAGTGGTGCGAAGTCGATGCGGAGTGGTGCGACCTGGTTGCGGAGTGGCGCGAACTGGTTGCGGAGTGGTGCCAACTGGTTGCAGAGTGGTGCGAATGGGTTACAGAGTGGTGCGAACTGGTTGCGGACTGGTCAAAACTGGTTGCGGAGTGGTGCGAAGTCGATGCGGAGTGGTGCGACCTGGTTGCGGAGTGGCGCGAACTGGTTGCGGAGTGGTGCCAACTGGTTGCAGAGTGGTGCGAATGGGTTACAGAGTGGTGCGAACTGGTTGCGGACTGGTCAAAACTGGTTGCGGAGTGGTGCGAAGTCGATGCGGAGTGGTGCGACCTGGTTGCGGAGTGGCGCGAACTGGTTGCGGAGTGGTGCCAACTGGTTGCAGAGTGGTGCGAATGGGTTACAGAGTGGTGCGAACTGGTTGCGGACTGGTCAAAACTGGTTGCGGAGTGGTGCGAAGTCGATGCGGAGTGGTGCGACCTGGTTGCGGAGTGGCGCGAACTGGTTGCGGAGTGGTGCCAACTGGTTGCAGAGTGGTGCGAATGGGTTACAGAGTGGTGCGAACTGGTTGCGGACTGGTCAAAACTGGTTGCGGAGTGGTGCGAAGTCGATGCGGAGTGGTGCGACCTGGTTGCGGAGTGGCGCGAACTGGTTGCGGAGTGGTGCCAACTGGTTGCAGAGTGGTGCGAATGGGTTACAGAGTGGTGCGAACTGGTTGCGGACTGGTCAAAACTGGTTGCGGAGTGGTGCGAAGTCGATGCGGAGTGGTGCGACCTGGTTGCGGAGTGGCGCGAACTGGTTGCGGAGTGGTGCCAACTGGTTGCAGAGTGGTGCGAATGGGTTACAGAGTGGTGCGAACTGGTTGCGGACTGGTCAAAACTGGTTGCGGAGTGGTGCGAAGTCGATGCGGAGTGGTGCGACCTGGTTGCGGAGTGGCGCGAACTGGTTGCGGAGTGGTGCCAACTGGTTGCAGAGTGGTGCGAATGGGTTACAGAGTGGTGCGAACTGGTTGCGGACTGGTCAAAACTGGTTGCGGAGTGGTGCGAAGTCGATGCGGAGTGGTGCGACCTGGTTGCGGAGTGGCGCGAACTGGTTGCGGAGTGGTGCCAACTGGTTGCAGAGTGGTGCGAATGGGTTACAGAGTGGTGCGAACTGGTTGCGGACTGGTCAAAACTGGTTGCGGAGTGGTGCGAAGTCGATGCGGAGTGGTGCGACCTGGTTGCGGAGTGGCGCGAACTGGTTGCGGAGTGGTGCCAACTGGTTGCAGAGTGGTGCGAATGGGTTACAGAGTGGTGCGAACTGGTTGCGGACTGGTCAAAACTGGTTGCGGAGTGGTGCGAAGTCGATGCGGAGTGGTGCGACCTGGTTGCGGAGTGGCGCGAACTGGTTGCGGAGTGGTGCCAACTGGTTGCAGAGTGGTGCGAATGGGTTACAGAGTGGTGCGAACTGGTTGCGGACTGGTCAAAACTGGTTGCGGAGTGGTGCGAAGTCGATGCGGAGTGGTGCGACCTGGTTGCGGAGTGGCGCGAACTGGTTGCGGAGTGGTGCCAACTGGTTGCAGAGTGGTGCGAATGGGTTACAGAGTGGTGCGAACTGGTTGCGGACTGGTCAAAACTGGTTGCGGAGTGGTGCGAAGTCGATGCGGAGTGGTGCGACCTGGTTGCGGAGTGGCGCGAACTGGTTGCGGAGTGGTGCCAACTGGTTGCAGAGTGGTGCGAATGGGTTACAGAGTGGTGCGAACTGGTTGCGGACTGGTCAAAACTGGTTGCGGAGTGGTGCGAAGTCGATGCGGAGTGGTGCGACCTGGTTGCGGAGTGGCGCGAACTGGTTGCGGAGTGGTGCCAACTGGTTGCAGAGTGGTGCGAATGGGTTACAGAGTGGTGCGAACTGGTTGCGGACTGGTCAAAACTGGTTGCGGAGTGGTGCGAAGTCGATGCGGAGTGGTGCGACCTGGTTGCGGAGTGGCGCGAACTGGTTGCGGAGTGGTGCCAACTGGTTGCAGAGTGGTGCGAATGGGTTACAGAGTGGTGCGAACTGGTTGCGGACTGGTCAAAACTGGTTGCGGAGTGGTGCGAAGTCGATGCGGAGTGGTGCGACCTGGTTGCGGAGTGGCGCGAACTGGTTGCGGAGTGGTGCCAACTGGTTGCAGAGTGGTGCGAATGGGTTACAGAGTGGTGCGAACTGGTTGCGGACTGGTCAAAACTGGTTGCGGAGTGGTGCGAAGTCGATGCGGAGTGGTGCGACCTGGTTGCGGAGTGGCGCGAACTGGTTGCGGAGTGGTGCCAACTGGTTGCAGAGTGGTGCGAATGGGTTACAGAGTGGTGCGAACTGGTTGCGGACTGGTCAAAACTGGTTGCGGAGTGGTGCGAAGTCGATGCGGAGTGGTGCGACCTGGTTGCGGAGTGGCGCGAACTGGTTGCGGAGTGGTGCCAACTGGTTGCAGAGTGGTGCGAATGGGTTACAGAGTGGTGCGAACTGGTTGCGGACTGGTCAAAACTGGTTGCGGAGTGGTGCGAAGTCGATGCGGAGTGGTGCGACCTGGTTGCGGAGTGGCGCGAACTGGTTGCGGAGTGGTGCCAACTGGTTGCAGAGTGGTGCGAATGGGTTACAGAGTGGTGCGAACTGGTTGCGGACTGGTCAAAACTGGTTGCGGAGTGGTGCGAAGTCGATGCGGAGTGGTGCGACCTGGTTGCGGAGTGGCGCGAACTGGTTGCGGAGTGGTGCCAACTGGTTGCAGAGTGGTGCGAATGGGTTACAGAGTGGTGCGAACTGGTTGCGGACTGGTCAAAACTGGTTGCGGAGTGGTGCGAAGTCGATGCGGAGTGGTGCGACCTGGTTGCGGAGTGGCGCGAACTGGTTGCGGAGTGGTGCCAACTGGTTGCAGAGTGGTGCGAATGGGTTACAGAGTGGTGCGAACTGGTTGCGGACTGGTCAAAACTGGTTGCGGAGTGGTGCGAAGTCGATGCGGAGTGGTGCGACCTGGTTGCGGAGTGGCGCGAACTGGTTGCGGAGTGGTGCCAACTGGTTGCAGAGTGGTGCGAATGGGTTACAGAGTGGTGCGAACTGGTTGCGGACTGGTCAAAACTGGTTGCGGAGTGGTGCGAAGTCGATGCGGAGTGGTGCGACCTGGTTGCGGAGTGGCGCGAACTGGTTGCGGAGTGGTGCCAACTGGTTGCAGAGTGGTGCGAATGGGTTACAGAGTGGTGCGAACTGGTTGCGGACTGGTCAAAACTGGTTGCGGAGTGGTGCGAAGTCGATGCGGAGTGGTGCGACCTGGTTGCGGAGTGGCGCGAACTGGTTGCGGAGTGGTGCCAACTGGTTGCAGAGTGGTGCGAATGGGTTACAGAGTGGTGCGAACTGGTTGCGGACTGGTCAAAACTGGTTGCGGAGTGGTGCGAAGTCGATGCGGAGTGGTGCGACCTGGTTGCGGAGTGGCGCGAACTGGTTGCGGAGTGGTGCCAACTGGTTGCAGAGTGGTGCGAATGGGTTACAGAGTGGTGCGAACTGGTTGCGGACTGGTCAAAACTGGTTGCGGAGTGGTGCGAAGTCGATGCGGAGTGGTGCGACCTGGTTGCGGAGTGGCGCGAACTGGTTGCGGAGTGGTGCCAACTGGTTGCAGAGTGGTGCGAATGGGTTACAGAGTGGTGCGAACTGGTTGCGGACTGGTCAAAACTGGTTGCGGAGTGGTGCGAAGTCGATGCGGAGTGGTGCGACCTGGTTGCGGAGTGGCGCGAACTGGTTGCGGAGTGGTGCCAACTGGTTGCAGAGTGGTGCGAATGGGTTACAGAGTGGTGCGAACTGGTTGCGGACTGGTCAAAACTGGTTGCGGAGTGGTGCGAAGTCGATGCGGAGTGGTGCGACCTGGTTGCGGAGTGGCGCGAACTGGTTGCGGAGTGGTGCACACTGGTTGCGGAGTTGTGCGAACTGGTTGCAGAGTGGTGCAAACTGGTTGCGGAGTGGTGCGAACTAGTTGCGGAGTGGTTCGAACTCATCGCGGAGTTGTGCGAACTGGATGCGGAATGGTGCGCACTGGTTGCAGAGTGGTGCGAATTGGTTGCGGAGTGGTGCGAACTGGTTGCGGAGAAGCGCGAACTGGTTGCGGAGTGGTGTGAACTGGTTGCGGAGTGGTGCGAACTGGTTGAGGAGTGGTGCGAAGTGGTTGCAGAGTAGTGCGAACGGGTTGCGGAGTGGTGCGAACTGGTTGAGAAGAGGTGCAAACAGGTTGCGGAGTTGTGCGAACTGGTTGCAGAGTGGTGCGAACTGGATGCAGAGTGGTGCGAATTGGTTGCGGAGTTGTGCGAACTGGCTGCAGAGTGGTACGAACTGGTTGCGGAGTGTTGCAAACTGGTTGCGGAGTGGTGCGAACTGGTTGCGGAGTA
>SZWC01016879.1:20733-38346 GCA_023375785.1 Penium margaritaceum
GCACACACACACACACACACACACACACACACACACACACACACACACATTAGCTGGTCATCCAAGCAGAGAGGTTGGGCCTGATATCCCTCAGGAGCATAAAGAAGGTCACAAGGTCTCCTCATGACACTGTTACATCCCACTAAGTGTCCGAGTCTCCATCGTTTAAGGAGTCATGCACATCATACACAAGTCAGACATCAAGTGGGTCTCCTCGTGACACTGTCAGTATCATTGCCCAAGTCTCGTCTGCTACGAGCAATCCAACAGGTGTTCGTATGCTGGCCACAAAAGCATCATCAACCAACACACAGGATCATAGGAGGATCTCCTTGTAACATGGGTGCAACTCACCACGTGTCCGGGTCTCGGCCACTTTGAGCAATTGAGGTCGCATGCACATGCCACACGCAGTATGGTCACACACCAAGACACACAATCACATGGTCTAATGGTGACACACGTACAACCCACCAAGTATCTGGGTGTCAACCAATATAGTGCTACCATTCACATGCACATGTGCAGGCACGTAGCTTGAGCCAGATGTTGGCTACTGCAGTATGTTCATAGTAGTGCATGGACCGCTCGCCATGCATATCCCATGACATTGTGTCAGGTTGAGGTCCACACAATATTCCCCCTGGGCAGATGAACCTAGCATCAACATCCTCGATGGAGATGCTAATATTGTAGATGAATAGATCCTGGCCGATAAATCATGTGGTCTCTCCATCGTGCAGAGACAGCTCCCCCTGTCATGCACGCGTCTGCTCCCACCCTAAAAGACGAAGTGGTGTCTACGGCTATGACTCTTCACGTTGCCCTTGCATCATCTTGAGTGTACCAATCCTTGTATGTCTGCCAAGGGTCCAAACTCAAAGTCTATGCTCTCTCCACTCTACCGCGATGCATCTGTGTACTATGGAGGAAAGGGAATGGGCGAGAAACAAGCAAGCATGGATGAAGTGGAGGAGCTGGCATCCGAGGCGGGATAGAGCACCCTCAAGCACAAGGGTGTACTGCTACAATAGAAGGGCTGGAATGACGAACTGGACCACCACACATGGACAAAGATGACGATGGAGCACTTGAGGCGAGTAGATGAAGGTGCGTGATTATACTAGCAGAAAAAAGAGGAGCAATGATGGAGTCGACAGGAACAATGTTGGTAGAAACTGAAGGCATGCTCACCTCTCCTATGGTAGTGTCTCCATCAAACATCATACTCATTACTGGTACAGGATCCTGTCCGAGTATGGGTGTGTGAGATCTTGGCAGTGGAAAGCTTGTGCCGATAGTAGTGGTGCTTCCCTGCTCTGACAGTTGCCTCCGCACTACCATCACCTCCCGTTGTAGCATGTGTACACTCTTCTCTATGTCATCATAATCTGCCTCGGACATGTGAAGGTGCTCCATGTCTACGTAGGATCAACTCTGTCTCATTGGATGTTGCACACACAAACTGTAAAACTCGAAAGTACAACTCCATCCGTGTCTCTGTTCCTGAAGACAATGGAGCCGGTGCTGTTGCATCCTCCTGGGGGTCAACCAAACTCAAAATGTGCTGAGATACTAGATAATCGGACACAGCTCAAGGTGTGGAATCTTGACCGCAACTTATGTCTCTCGGAAAGGGGGGGATGAACGGTCACGTTCCGAGAGAGAAGGAGAAGGTGGAGTCGTGAGAGTCCGTGGAGCATGTGGAAATGTCGTCTGTGGAGGTACTACCACTCTCAACTAAGGGTGTAACCGAGTCCAGACTCGCGAGTCTTGTCTCAGACTCGGATTCGCGAGACGAGGCCTCCTGGCAGACTCGGTCTCGCGAGTCTTTTCAAAAGTCTCATGAGTCCAGGACTCGCGAGACCATGTGACTTGGACTCGTGAGACTTTTCCATGTGCAATGCAAAAAACAAGTGAAATATTAAGATATAAAGTCAAAACAAGCAAGTCTTAAGGCCCTCACCTTATATACTTCATGATATATTATCCCAACTCTTCAAACTTCTCATTATGTCATGCTCAAATGCTTGCCATTTCTGAAGCAAAAGGTTCCACGAGTCCGAGACGAGACTGAGTCCTGGATTCGGTCTCGCGAGTCTTTATAAAGACTCGGTCTCACGAGTCTTTCTCACGAGTCCAAAAAGACTGGTTTCACCCTTACTCTCAGCGTCGTTGTGATCAGGAGGGTCATCAACACGTGAACATGCAAGGGCAGAACCCCACCTTCTACTGACGATATGACTCAATCAGTGGTCATATCTTCTACACTGTCCTCAGCTTGTGGCCTAGTGGAAATGGCTGTGCAAGAATTCGGCTCGACAACTGATCCAATGCCAGTCAAGGCAATGCGTAAGCATAGCTGGCGCTCACGCATCGTCTTGCCTGGAAGACTGGTCGCTTTGACCCGCTCAATGATGGAGTAAGGATCATCACATAAATACGACATGTGTGTTGCTGCTCCACTGTGTGTACTAAAGCCCGCAGACATTTGGAACATGGGTGACTCCAGATGCTAAAGCCGGTCCTCAAGTAGCGCCAATGATAAGGTCGAGCTAACTGTGTCTGCTACAGCACATATCCCGGTGGTGTCCCACAATAATGCTGCTCTCAAGAATTCCTCAAGCTCTAAATGACCAGGCGGTCCACTCTGCTCATGTACTGCGAGCGTTGCCGGGTTGGTGTGACTCTCGTCCACCAACACCCACAGAATTCCGCAAGGGGCATCCCAATCTATACAGGATTCTTGTGCCACCGCCACGCCACCACCGCTCAGAGCTACCAGTGGCACCACCCAGCGGCACTCCTCTTGTTGTAACCTGCTGCTACAGAGCATCCGGCTCTTGTCCAATCGTGGATGTCGACCTCGATGACACGCATGTCTCTTGCACTACAACCTCTGCCGGGGGGAGGGTCTGTCTACCACTCTGAGCCTGCCCCTCCGTCGGTCGGCGGACGGGGCCAATGAGGCCGACGGAATCAACAGGGAAAACAGACCCCCTCCAAGGGGGCCCCTCTATGGGGGCTCAAGGGGGCCCCTCTGAGTGGGGAAGGGGGGGGGCCCTTATAGGAGGGCTACGAGGCCCCTTTGGTAGCAGTAGCCACGACGGCGGGTGCAGCTGCTGCGATTGTTGCCGCTACTGTTGTTTCCACTCCTGCTGCAGCTAGTGCTGCTACTACTATGCACATCACCTGCTGATATTGCTTGGTGTTGTCGTTGCTACTGCTACTATGTGGAACCACCGTTTTTGCTGCTGTGCGTTGCCGCCGCTATTGCTGCTTGCTGTTGTGGCTTTCTTTTGCCGTCGTTGTTGTTGTTGTGTGCCACCGCTGCTACCACCACTATTGTTGTGACACAGTATAGGAGCTGTTGGAGGTGCTGCCGCTTGCCGTTGCTGCTGCAACTGCCACCACTCCTACTCTTGTTGTGAGTAGCTACTCTGTCGCCACTGCTCCTGCTACGCGGTACAATAGCTGCCGCTGCTGCTACTACTGCTGCTACTTCTGCTCGTGCTACTAATGATGCTGTTTTTGTAGCCTCTAATGCTACTGTGCACAGCTCACCGACCCGGTGGCATTCACGTGCAGTCACTTCGTGCTCCCTCACGTTGCTGCCAACGTAGCGCCACGTGGCGCGTTATTTCTGCGTTCCGCCCACTGTTGCTGCTTTTGGTGCTTCTGTTGCTCACATGCCCCCTTGTGCTCTGATACCAAGTTAGAATTAATGAGCACATGCAGGCCCATGCAAGCACAAACATGATCTCTCAGTGTGAGTGCACTGCAAAACGGGAAGAATTTGGCTAAGTTTGGAATGCATGATACAAAAGAACACGGAGGAGTTAACAAATGAGCCCCTAGCGTGTGTATGTAGGGACGCAGGCATCTAGCCGCACTGGGCCCTGTCATCCTTGATGAGCCCAAACGAGTCAGCGAGGAGTGTATAGTGTATATAGTATGTGAACAACAAAGGTGGTCTCCTCAGGGCACCGGAATAGGTCTCCGAGTGCCCGAATCTCGACCACTGAGAAAATACGAGCAATTTAAGAAACACTCAAAATCAGCGTCCACACATCACAAACCACTTTTTGAACATGAAAAGCACTACTACAGTCATCGGTCTCCTAGTCGCACCGGTACAATCCAGCGGGTGCGCAAGTCTCAACCCACTGCGAAAACTCTCCTAGCTCCCAAAAACTCAACAGGGCTTTCAGAACGCATCAACCGCATCTCACTTGCGTTGTCATAGGTGTTGGAGAAGTCTCAAGACACTCTGGAGGCCCGTCATGTTGTCACGCTCTCCTCTACCCTATAGTAGCAACGTGGGATATATGGGTAATCCATCAGTGTCAATCGTGATGGGTGGAAGCTACACAAACCAACAGCAAGTGACGTATTGACTCTTCTCACACACACATCACCACTGCGGGTGATTGACCTAGATTAGAGCTCTCGGGTACAATGTTATGATGGATCATGGAGCGCACAGTGGTGGCGACACCATCAAGCCGTCACGTGGTGGCCACATGACCAGCATCAGATTCATGGAGAGCTTGATTGCAGTGGTACTTTACACTTCTACATTCTAGTATGGGGCACACATTCAAAGGAGCACATTTACCCTATACGCACATGGTCGATGTGGTTTGAGTTTCTCTCATGGTGCATGATTTCGCTTAGTGAGCCAGGTTGCTAATCCCTCAGGAAAATACGTTTGGCTTAAACCGGCGTGTGAGAAGCTGCCTGGAGCTTGCTCCCTCCAGGGTCAGGTTCAATCCCTGGGTGGAATCCGGGCCCCATGTCGAGAGCCTTGCATGGGTGGCCGGGTCAAGTGGCCCTTATCACTTCGCTCGTTCGTTACTCACACACTTGTTTGTTTTATCTTGCTACTGCGTGAAAGTGAGCTTGCCCCGATCCATGATGCCGTGCCTCTCCACTCTTTGGCTTGCGTGCTTGCTTATTACATCAACCTTAGCTACCTACTGGTATCAGAGCACGAGGGAAACATCCCTTCACGAACATAGTCATGAGGCCTCTTCAGGTCACATACACGTGGTGGGTGATCCCACACAAGCATCTCATGAACATCGGTCGCGGTTAAAACCACAGCAGTAGCGTCTAGTGTAGCTGATCTCCGCCATGGTTTTGGCAGCTGCAGCTGCATTCAACACATCAATTGTAGCGAGATCAACAACAGTAACACATTTCACCTCCATGTATTTGCTGTGCGGCTGCCTTGCAAGTCAGCCAGGCATCTAGCGCACTAACTTCTTCTCACGACAAGTTAGCCCACTACAAGGAGAGGGCGGAGCGTGAGGTGTGGTCGAGAGTACGTCGCAGCAGATCGTGGTATCACCTTGGTGAGGATTTCGATCTTGCCGAGCACTATGAGCGGGAGGAGGTAAGAGTGTACGTGGCCTACTGTCAGCCTTTCACCAAAATCTCATCAACAGCGTAGGACGCACCAGCTACAGGGCTACCGCGTGATCACCAACCTCTTGAATTTCTGGTAAGCCCACTTGTTACCCATAAGACTCGTCAGCAGCGTCAACGTGCCGTTCCTCAGGGACCAGCACCAACTTCTGCAACAACGGCACCTAGAGCATCTGCTCCACTTTGTGCAGCTTCTTCAACCGCATCCGCCACAGAATCGGATGCAGCCCCTTCATCTGACATCTTGATTGCACTATAGGCTGCTCTTGTTTCGATTGCTGCTATTGATTCCACTTTTGCCCCCACTGCATATGCTGCACAAGCACCTGCCAGTACAATTATTGGCAGAGCCATTGAGACATACACTGCAGCAACATTTGATCAAGGTCCTCTGGCCACAACTATTGTCAACGGCGTTACTCATATTACAGCTGCAATAGGAAGGAGTATCAGCAGCTGTAGCCGCTGCAGTAACACTCTCTAGTGTGGTGACCTCCATCCACGCCTCCATTGCATAGGCGTCAGTGTTGCCCTCTTTGTCATCTTTGTCGACTCGTCACATCCAGCTGCTGGTTGCAACGGTTGCTTCCGTCTCGACCCTCACTGCCATCGTGCTAACAGGGGTGGCTTGCCTCATCATCTCCACGGCTGCCAATGTCGCAATTCCTGACATCATCAACAGGAGCTGCTCTCCCACCTTTGTTCCCACTGCAACGCCAGGCCTGGTGAGCCTGGCTTCCTCTCTTATCCCTGCATCCTCTGTACTGCATCTGCATTAGCGTGTTTGTGCGTCTAGGTTTGTTGCCTTGCAGCAAAGCTTGACACACCCATCACACATATCTCACACCCACTAGGAGAAGGGAAACTATGCTGATTTCTTCTCAGCAAGCTTATGTTACCGGCATCATGCTGGTTGACGAAGAGGAATACGTTCCATTGCAAGCTGAGCTGCAGCACAAGCGCAATGCCCTGCAAGCTGCACTCACTGCACAATGCACTATGAAAGGAAAGCTGCGAGTTCAACAAGCTCACCAAGAGACCTTTGTAGATCACATTGTTGATTTGGTTCTCAATCGCCTCCTGCCCACATTGCGTGGTACCCCTTCTGCTTCTGCTGCAGCTGGAATTGCTGCCTCATTTTCCACCTCATCCGCCTTAGCATCTGCCATTGCTGGCTCTACCTCCTTTGACCCTCTCGCTGTTGCAGCTGCTGCCTGTGCAGCCGTTGCCAAAGCACTCACATTACCAGCGCAGTGC
Organism: Penium margaritaceum; assembly: GCA_023375785.1. Lineage (NCBI taxonomy): Eukaryota > Viridiplantae > Streptophyta > Zygnematophyceae > Desmidiales > Peniaceae > Penium > Penium margaritaceum. The sequence continues at coordinate 27,421 of SZWC01016879.1, forward strand.
AAACCTGATTTTGATTCTACTCCATCAAACTTCACCTCCAATCTCACTTTCTGTTCCTCGGAGGTCCGCGTCAGTGCTTGGGCACAGGACAAAGAGCTCTGGGAATACTACCACGAGCCCAAAGCCTCTACCAATCCTCCCTTTGTGCCCATTGACCTTGAGTCTACCCGTGCTGTGCGTGCTCTCATTTGTGCCGGACCCGACGATCTCACTGACAAGACCTGATCCTACAATGCAGACACTACACCCTGCACATCTGCTGACCTGATTGGCACGTATGTGCTCATGAAGCGACCCATGATATTGACTAGGCATGCAGCCCACAGCGTCCGCACTGTCCAATTCAACACGCTGTCTATGTTTGCTCATGAGAATGCCCATGCCTATTGGGCTCGTAGTCTGCGCCTGCTGTGTGATCTGGACAAGGCCTGGCCGGGACAACATTGTGCTGTTCTCTCCATCGTCAATGGCCTCATCCTTGAACTGTCCGATATCTTCCGGGAGGTGAAAGCCACTGAACATGAGTGCTTGGCCACTTTTCTTGTCCCTGCTAATGCACCACGAGACATCGGTGCTCTCTGGGAGTTCACCTCCCAGCGCCTCACTGATTGGTGGAGCTCCCTATAGAACAAGCACATCCATTGCGCAACAAGTGCAGCAGCTAACACCGCATTTCCCTCCTCATCTGCCTCATCTGTTGTCTCATACTCCACCACCTCCATCAAAACAACTACGTCCCTCGCATCCCAAGGGGGTGGTGGTAGTGGGGGCCGCGGTAAGGGCACAGGCAAAGGTTGTACTGCAGTCGGCGGTGCCCAAGGGGGACGCGGTGAAGGCCGGGGTTCTGACAGCACCATATCTTCCTCACCCACCTCCACCACTGTCACATGCTGGAACTGTAGTGCCACTGGCCACACCGTCCCCAAGTTTCCTACACCACCTGATGATGCCCGCCTTGCATCAGCCATGATGCGGATTGGGCACGCTCCTCTCGTGGTAGTGGTGCTGCTTCTCGTACCCCCACTAATGCTGGATCCTCCAGCTGCACCTTGTCGTCCTCTACATCTTCAGCTGCCTACAACACCGCTGTGGTTTCACCACAATCGCCTTACCCATGGGATTTCCCTCCAGGGTTTGGCGACCCACTATACTACGGAACTCCTTCCGGGTCCTACTCACTTCCATCTTGGGCAGCGTCCACCTACACCCTCGGTGCCCCTCTTCAAGCGTCATCATCATCCCTGATCCGCCTGATGGCGAGCGCCACCTAGAATCAGCCCTCCCTCACGCTGTCCACTAGTGACACCTTCGTGATCAGGAAGGTGAGTGCGTATGTCAGTTGAGGGGACACTCGCGTCTACTGTTGACGACGGTCTTCGTAGTCCATCATCAGGTCATTTTCAGTGATATCCTCCAGTTATTACCCTATGGATTGAGCATTGGCAGTCCCATCGTTTTCCCCGTTTCCTTGCTGCATGTGGCCAAGACCCCTTTCCATGCTCTACCATCACTGCTGTCAGCCGTAGCCTAGCATCTGTTTGCGTGATAGATGGCTTATGGATCCTCGATTCAGGAGCAACCCACCACATGACCTCCCATTGTTTGTACTTTGTCTACCTCGGTCACATTGGCTCTCTCCGCTTTGTGCGCACTGGTTCTGGCCAGCTCTTGCCGGTCCAAGGTGTTGGTGTTGTTTGCTTTGTTGGCCCTGTGGGGGAGCTCTTCTTGCTTGACATATTGTACGTGCCAGCTCTTGAGTCAAGTTTCCTCTCTGTTACGACAATCAATGACCAAGGCATGGAATTCTCCTCCAGCCACGGGGTTCCATTTGTGTTGTACCGCACCACTAGCCGTGCTCTACTGCATGACAATCATTGTGATTGATTGCATTGCGTGTCATTGTTTACGCCTCATAAAACTACCACAACTCTTGTTCATGTCACACGCTCCCTCTCCCCAGAACACGCACAGCTGCTGCACCGCCGCCTCTGTCACATTCACACTGCTACCATTGATAGTTTGCTAGGTGACAATCCAGCTCATGGCCTTGATGCCACCATGTTCCCTGCCCCTTGCTCTGTTGACTGTCATGGCTAAGCTCAGGGAGAAATGCATCATTGTCCATTCTCCACCTCTGAATTTCGCATGTCCTACCCTCTTTATCTCTTGCACAATGACTTCATTGGACCTCTTGCCCATGATGCATTGGGGGAGGTTGGCCACTACGTCCTCTATCTCATAGATGAATTCTCCTGCATGCGCTAGGTATTTCCCCTTCGCCATAAGAGTGACGTATGTTCCACCCTTGAATCATGGCTGTCCCAGGCCAAGCTGGCCTGTGGTCGTTTCCTGAAGGTCTTTCACTGTGAATGTGGCGGGGAGTTCATGGAACCCATGAAACACTCCTCATCCTCTCGCGGGGTGTGTATGGAGTCGTCCAATCCTTGCACACCCCAACAAAATGACGTATCTGAACGCTAGAACCATACGTTTGATAATGATGTCCATACTCTTCTAAGCGAGTCCTCCCTTCCCTCTCTGTTTTCTTTTGAGGCCATGTCCTACATGACCTGGATTTGCAATCGTGTCCCACATGGTCCTCTCCCTTGTCACATCAGCCCCTTTGGTACAATTTCCGCATCTTACCTGAGTCTGGGATAATATCGCCGCAGTCCGGCTACCTTCGAAACGGCAACCTTAGGCCTGCATGTCCGCCTCTGTACCTTCCTTGGTGTCTCGGCCATGTCCAAGGCCTGGCGGTTCTGCGATGCTGACTGATCTCATATCACTGAGTCTCGTGACACCCTCTTCTTTGAGGATTTTGTTTCTCATGACCTGTCCAGTGTCCTGCCGCCCTCCTCTCTCTCCTCTCTTCATTAGCTTGGGATGGTGTATCTGTTCCATCCTCCGGTCTCGAGGCGTCATCCTCCTGTTCTGCGGACATGGCACCTGTTTTGTCCGTGTTCATCTCCGCAATGGACAGTGACTACCTGTCCTCTTCATCTGACTCACTGATCAGCTCCTCCTCGGAGTCCTCGTTATCCCGTGCATCCCCTGTGCCCTTTCAGTTGGCACCCTCTGGTGTCCACACGCTATCCCCTGTACACTCCACTTCCAGCTCATCCACTGAGCCTGTACTACAGATGCCTCCTGTTGTTGACACCACTCAGCCTACACCACAGGTTCCTCCTCCCGGACCTGAGCCATGAACACGTAGAGTGAGACTTTGTGCTCTCCCTTAGCACTCCTCCTCCCAGGCCTCTCAACCCTCTAAACGGAGCTCACGCTCTAGTGCATCGTCCTCCACCACTCGACCATCTGTTGTACCCACTGACCTTGATCCTTTCAATCACTCACAGGAATCTCAGTCACATTAGTGGATCATGCGCTCTAGTACATCGTCCTCAAGTGCCCGACCATTTTTTTTCATCTACTGGCCTTGATGCACTTCTTCTTGCTGTCATTGTTGCTCATCCTAATTCAGTATTCGGCAATGCTCTTGTGGCTCAAGAGTTTCACAATACCCTTGAGTCCTCTGTTGCTGGCTATGTTGCCGCATGCTTCGCAGCCTCCAACCTTCCTACCCTTCCCTCTGAGCCCACCTGTGTTTGGCAGGCTCGCGAGGCAGCTGATGCTAACCTCCAGAAGAAGACCATGTCAGAGGAATTGGACACCCTCCAAGAGCATTGTGCCTTTGAGCTTGTTGATCTCCCTGCAGGCCAGAAGGCAATCTGTGGTCGCTAACTCCTGCGGTGAAAGCTGAAGCCTGATGGAAAATTTGACCGGTACAAGGCTCGCCTCGCGGGCAAGGGATTTTCTCAGATTCCTAGGATTGATTTGGATGAGACCTTCACCCCGGTCGGGCAATACACCACCGCCCGAGCACTCCTGAGCCTTGTCGGCCAACATGACTGGGAAGTGGAACAGATGGAAGTCAAGAACACTCTCCTGCATGATCAGCTTGACAAAGAGATCTACATGGTCCAGCCAAGAGGATTCACCGATGGCACAAACAAGGTCTGAAGACTGTGGAAGGCCCTTTATGGGCTGAAGCAGTCACTTCATTGTTGGAACATGGATATCTCATCCACCCCTGAGAGAGGCGGTTACAGAAAAAGCACGGTGGACCTAGTACTCTTCTTCAATGCCCCCGCAAAGCCATCTGTGGCCATCCTTGTCTACATCGATAATCTGCTAATTGCCTCTCCTAGTCTTGCAGCTGTCCAGTCTGTGAAGAACATATTACAATCCACATACAAGATGAAGGACCTGGGTCCTACACGAGTAAACCTTGGCATGGAGCTTGAGCGTGACCATTATCGCCGCACCTTGCATGTGCACTAGTTTGCATACATCTGCACCCTGAGGGAGTGGTGTACCTCCTTGCTGGCCGACACTCGCACTACATCCACACATGACTCAAGCAAGACAATGCCCACTACACTCTTGATTCAGCATAACTGGAGGAGATTGTTGATATCACTGAATTCCTCAGTGTGGCCAGCTCCCTCATGTTTCTTGCCACCACCACTGGGGCAGACATCGCCTTTGCAATCAACTTCTAGGCCCAGTTCTCCAAACAGCCTCGTCAGAAACACATGGAGGCCGCATAACGTGTTGTCCATTACGCACTGTCTACTACACATGTGGGGCTGTGCTATCATGCTCAGCCCTCTGTGGTGGTTGATGGATACATAGAAAGTGATTGGATATACGATATTGATGCTCATAGCCACACCTGTTACAACTTCCTTGTCGGTGGGACTGCTATCTCTTGGAAGAGTGGGAAACAGGGGTGTGTTTTCCGGAGTTCCAGTGAGGTAGAGTATGTGGTCCTTGGTGCCTGTACGTGTGAAAGTGTTTGGTTTTCTCGCCTGTTGCAACAGTTGCGTGTTCCCGACCACTGCATCACTATGCAGTGTGATATTTGAAGTGCAAAGGCAATCGCCGAGCACGATGGTATGCATCACTCCAACACCAAGCACATCAATATTGAGCGTTGTTTTGTACGTAAGCACATTGCTCCTTGAGAGGTTCAGGTTGTTTGGGTTGACACTCGTCAGCTGCGGCAGTGGCATGTTCAAAGCAGCTATGCATGTTGTTGGTCCGCTGCACTCTCGTGATGCCCCTGGTTGATGTGAGTCTTGTGATTCGTGTCGTTTTGTGACTTGAATCTGTCCTCATGTGTGTGTGGAATGTTTTTCTGTGGATCATGGGGGTGTGATGGTTATGGTTGCAACACATGCAAGTGACCTCTTGAATCTAGTCATACACACACATCATCACTACAAGTGATTGGCCTAGATTTTAGCTCTTGGTTGCAACACTATGACACATCATGGAGCGTACAGCGGTGGTGAATCCATCAAGCTGTCACATGGTGGCCACAACACCAAATGTGTGCCCCATACTAGACCACGTTCTAGTATGGGGCACAGATTTGGAGGAGCACATGCACCACAATGCACATGGTCGATGTGGTTTGAGTTTCTCTGATAGTACATGCTTTAGCTTAGTGAGCCAGGTTGCCAGTCCCTTGTGACCATACGTCCTGCTTATACCGGCATGTGAGAAGCTGCCTGGAGCTTGCTTGCACAGGGTTCAGGTTCAATCCCTGGGTAGCGTCCGGGCCCCACATCGATAGCCTCGCATGGGTGGCCCGGTCAACTTATCACTTCACTCGCTCCTTACTCACACACTTGTTAATTTTCTCAAGCTACTACGTGAAGTTAAGCCTACCCCAATCCATGATGTCGTGCCTCTTCACTCTCTGGCTTGCTTGCTTGCTTATCACAGCAACCTTAGCTACCTACATGCAATACTTCTGGAGAGGCCACAAGAGGCAGAAAATTTGTCATGCATGATGTGCTTACTCTCAGCTCAGTTGTTGATGCCTCTGCTAGTCACGTAGCCATGGACTTCTACCTTTGTGCCGACCAAGTATTCTCATGATTCTCTTGCCCTTCATACTTGGTTTCATTGCTCATAACAGAGTGACATCCCAACATACTCTTTGGAAGAGTGTAGATGAATACTTGAATGCATGTCTGTTTTTTGGTAGATGTGCTAGGTACTGGGTGCTGATCTTACTGGGTTCATGCTATTGACTTTTTGTGGAAGAAGCCGCAGTGCGGCTGCTGCACTCAAGAATTCTGAAAGGACTGGATCCACCCTAGGGACGGATGCAATGACACCTCGAGTGTCGTGCTTGAGATGGAGCTCGCTCACTGTGCTCAAGTCAAGCTCCACATGACCACTCCTTACCACTTCTTGTTCTGAGTTTATGAGCATCAACCGTATCCACAATGTCGCTCTTGCTCTCACAATCCCATCCAATCTCCCTCGTCACTCTACTAGCTAATGGTATCAGAGCATTGAGGGAGAAAATTTTTGCCCTTCCCTTGCCGCTCTCTTGCACGGTGAGGCACTGATCCTTGGAACCCAATTTGCCACCACTCTTGGCGACAGACACACCATGGCATGCGCACTACTCACCAAAAGCAACTTAATGACCGCATGTGCGTCTGTGCTGCCTTATACAACAGCACAAATTGCACACTGGGAACTTTTGCCCTTTCCGCTCTGCTCAACACCACCACGTAGCCTGTGGTGACATCCTAGGGACGGATGCAATGACACCTCGAGTGTTGTGCTTGAGATGGTGTCATTGAGCAGGGCAAAGGGAGGGTCGGCCATTCATTGGAATTTGGTGGGTCCTCTTTTCCACGCACCAACATCCACCTCACCAGGCTTTTGCCATTCTTTGGGTCCCCATGATTCACTACCTCTCCATCTACAGCAGCGCCTCTTGTGTGCGGAGTTCTACTGCCACTTCCACACCCACAGCAATGTCCGGAGCCATTGCTATGACATTTTTCTCCACAGCAGCGCCTACAGCTGCTGACATGACGACATTCTCCATTGCCATTAGTGCAGTCATAGCAATGCCTCCGACATCAATTGCCATTCATTGCAGCCATAACTACAGCTGTCACCATAGCCATAGACAAAACTGCAGCCTCACCACCAGCCACCTTCTCCGCCGCAGCCGCCTTCTATGGCCTCCTTGAAGCCAGGGGCAAGAGGCTGCCTTCGGCGGCCTCTTGCCCACTGCCATCACCACAGTCTTCTTTTCTTTGGCCACCACTGCAGGAACAAGGACTGTAGCTGTAACCATACATGCATCAGCCACTCTCACGACGGCAGCTACAACCCTAACCACTGACATTTCACTTCCACTCCATCTGCAGTAGCCGTTGCGGCTTCACCACCGCCTTCCCTACCCTGACATCACCTTTGTAGTCCCCACCAATCTACTGACCTTTGGATGAAGAAGAGGCAGTAGTGGATAGAGCATACGTTGCACGTTATGAGAAAAAAATCCTACATCTCAACTGCAGGAGAAGAGGTGTGCATAATTCTCATGTATTCCAAGTGTACGCGACTCCAACGAGGTTGCAACTGAGTACGAGGATGATTAGCACAAGATCGAGAAAAAAGTGCACAGAGTCAACGATATCCCTGTTGGTGGCTTTGACAACGTCCTCACGTTAACACCAATGGACGGACCTTCAGTAAGACCACTCTCTAACCCTTCCTTTGTGCCTCCAGCTGGTATTTTACCACCCTCACAACAGCCTATTGATCAGTCGCAGCTGTAGTCATACTCGCAGCAGCAGTAGTAGCAGCCGTTGCAACAAAATTCAGTGCTACAACCTCAACAGCACCAGAAACCTGCATTCTTTGCAGGCACGGCATTGGCCAACCCAGTGATGGAAGAGACTACAATTCAGCAGAGGGCGTCAGTCTTTCTTTTGAAATTCTTGACGGAACCGTTGCTGCTGGCGCCACCTTTGCTGCTACCGCACGTATCTCTTGTGTGCCTGCTACCACTACCGGTGGTCACACTTGCAGCCTCCACCTACAGCCCTTTGGCAAAAGCTATCGGTAACATAGCTACCCAACTCTCAGCAACAGCACATGTTGTCGCTGCTTCCGTTGCATCAGCTGCCACATCGTTCTCGTTTTATTTCCAGTCCATCAGGCCTAACACTCTCTCCACCATCGTCTTTGACTCGGCCTCTACTTCTCCCACTGCTGCTCGGGTTTACACCTTTGTCTCAGCTTGTGCAGCAGTGGCAGCCATCTTCACAACTGCTCTCACTTGCTTCTTCTGTCTCATAGTCTCTGTTGCATCTGGGATATCTGTCACTGCAACCTCTGCTGCTACTGTACTGCCACCGCTGTTTTTCATGATCCAATGTCCCCCAGGTGGTGAGCACTCCTCTTGCACTCCTTTGTTCCTCTTCGATGGCTCCCTGCCTGGTGCAGTGATTTCCTGTCAGTTCCGCAATACATTTTTTCCTACGCCCACTGGGGCAAAGGAAATGCTGCCAACACTTCTTCTCTGGTGATTATTCATCCTACCTGATCATGAAACAGCTCTTGCTGGGCTTCAAGAACAGGTAAAGCAGACAAGTATTTCCTTCGAGGGTACTGAGAGCCGCCAATAAGATGCTGATGTTGAAAAGGTGAATCTAGCCAACATCGTTGCTGAGCTTGTCATGACACACATTGCTGAGCGTGTCCCTGCTGTGACTGCTGCCGTTGCCGCTTGCACCTTGACTAATAGTGGCCTTTCCTCCACTCAGCATATTGACCCCTCACATGCTGGCCCCACTACTGCAGGAATGCAATCCACCGGTGCTGACACTCAGTCCATTGCTTCCACTGCACTTGCTGAAGAAATCTTGCCCCTCACACACTTGCGCAGCTTTGAGACATTTGCCCCGCACTTCACCACCAAGCTGACCTTCTCATCCTGGGGATTTCGTTTCAGTGCGTAGGCCCAGGGTGAGCATGGTGCTTCTTTTTCCCACCTGACCCTTCTGCTGCCATCCCCTTAATTGTTGATCTCGCTTCATATGCCCACGCAGCTCGTGTCATCATCAGTGGTGGGATAGACAAAATCACGACTGAGATTGGTTCTTTCAATGTTGCATTGCTCGCAACAGATCGGAAAATTCTGTCGGATTCTACGAACTCATTTGCCGTCGCACCACTGTCCCTGGCCATGCTACTCAAAGTTCCCTAATGTTTCCTTTCAATGAGCTTCACATGTGTGTGGATGAGACAGCGGATAAGTACTGGGCTTGCAGTGTGCAGCTGCTTCGTGACCTCAGTAAGGCAGCCCCCTGGCAACTCTCTGTTTTTGTATCCATTTTCACAGGTTTCATTCCTGAACTTTCCTATCTCTTTCTTTATGTGCCTTGTGTTCTTCTTAACTTTTTTTCCATTGAAATTGTTGTTGCTACCATTCCTCCAGGTGTTGAAACACTGTACGAGTTTCGTACAGTGTTCCAACAGCTGCTTGTCCCACTGACTGGTGGAACAACCTGCGAAACAAATGCATTCACCGCTCAGCCCTTGCTTTTTTTTCCATTGCTCTCCCTTCCTCATAATCCTCCTCCTTTGCTGTCACTAGCTTCTCCTATTCCATTGGTGGTGCTCATGCCACGCTTGGTGCAGGGTGCAGGCGCAGTGCTGGCAAGCTTGGCTGAGGATCTGGACTGATCCTGATGATGCATGCCTGGCCGCATCCATGCACGCACGCTGGGCACAGATCACCACTGCCATTGACCTGTCCAATAGTGCCTCCTCCGTCCCTCTCCCTATGTTCTCTCAGCCCTTGTCTTTCGTAGGCTCCTCCGCTAGTGTCACACCAATTTCACCATCTTGCCCCTCTTCAGTTGGGATCTGCTGTTCGTGGCGGGCTTCCTTTACCCAGCAAACTCGTATACTATGCACCTCCATCTTCCTTCTCTGCATCTCTTATGTGGCTCCACAATGGTGATCACAATGTGCCAACTACTTCAATGGTGGTCTTTGAGACGATCACCATGCTGCTGAAAGCTAGCTTGGGAAGACACTCACCGATCTCCTCCGTCTTCGTGAGAAGGGAGGTGAGAGTGGAGTTGCGTGGTGATTCCCCTGGGGGAGTTATGGTTAATCACCCCACTTTTATACACTCCATAACCTATCTAGGGAGTGTATCATGGATACCGGGAAATATGTACACTTGTGTTGTTCACAATCATGCCCCTCCTCTGGTCAATGTGAGTTTATTGGGTGAATGCATGAAGTAGTGTACGGTAAATCAGCAAATAATTGTTCACAAGCGTATCTATAAACTTGTGTGTTGAAACCGCCACCCTCCAAGATGCACTACACGATACACCCTCGCAATACATTCTTGACTTTGGGGGGGGGGGAGGGGGGGGATGACCCCTCCCCAAAAAGTCCAAATTAGACATGGTGAGTGTATCGATAGGTGTAGCTGGTAGACATTGCTATTGATACATATATGTGTAGTAAAAAAAGCAGACAATGAGCAATCGAGGACGTCGATCGTCGTGAACCGGAAAATGTCAGAAAAAATGCACTTCACTCAGCTATTCCGACATTGCAAACAAACACAACAGTACCCTCATAAGGGTGTATCGGGGAGTGTATCGCAAGTCCACGCAAAATTATACACAAGTGTATCAATACTCCTTTCTATCAATTTGGTCCCCCTCCCCAGATACACTACACAATACACCCCTGATACACTTTGACAAGGGGGGGGGGAGGGGAGACGAGCCCCTTCCCCTACCTCCCCCCAGAATTAGAAAGTGTATTCGATGAGAGTACCGGAAGGTGTATCTGGTAGACATCAGAAAAAATACACATGTGTATTGTTTCTTGAGTTTTTAAGAGCTGATCGGATTTGTCAATCGTCGTGCATCGATGGTCCGTGGAGAATCTAAAACTGTTCGACACAAATACAAAAAAACCTTTACTGCTTGCATACTGCTCTATGCCTTGTCACAAACGAAACAACAACTCCACGATCAGAGTCCCCTCCCCCCCCCCCCCATCCTCGCG
>SZWC01016879.1:46711-62971 GCA_023375785.1 Penium margaritaceum
TGAGAAACTGCTAGGAAGCTTCCTAGCCTTGCTGCTGCTGACGTGGCGACACTGTCCAGTCAGCTGACGCACTAGCAAGCAGGCAGGTGCAGGAAACAGCAAGGATCAGGCTAGGGAGACGCGCAAAGTCTCATAAGCTTCAATAGCTTAGTAAATGCAGAGAGAGATAACAACTGACAGGTCCAGGGCATAAATACCTGCCGCGGCGCACGGCGGGTGTCGCACGCGGCAGTCCAAGAGCTGTCCTAAAACCGGCCCAAAACCACTGTTTTGGCCGTAACTCTGCGCACACATGTCAGAATCCTACGCCGTCTGAACCTAGACGTGCAGAATCAAAAGACGCACGCAACGACTGGTCACATGCATGCATCCATCGACGGACAGCAAGTATATAATGCAAAAACATGCAAATGGGGCTCATGCCCAGTCCGCCGAAAGGCGCCTGCAAGACGTAGAAGTCACAGCAAGGAGTCCCGGTGACATCTGGGGCTCTGCAACAGTGGTCGGTCAGCTCCAGACGGGTAGCCCGCCGCCTGTCGTCGCGCCGGTGTCACCAGGGCCGCCTGCCTCAGGGATCTGCACGAGTATGGACACGGCCGAGTGGTCACAGTAAACTGTACAGGAACGGTACAAAGCACAACACTGTGGACTTGTCATTTGTTATCTATCTCTGCAATTATATTCATTTTGAGCTTCCTGACACTCTGTACGTGTCCCTACCCAGACCCTTGCAGTTTTGTCTCTGACTTGTGACTGTTGTCACACGCTGACCTAGCGATGACGCCTAGTGTTGATGGCAAGTGGTTAGGAAGGTTCTAGGAAGTTTCTCACTATCCTCCTTCTCCCCTCCTTATGCCTCTGGCTTCTCTGATTGTGTTCAAGGCACAGTCAAGGGAGGCCGGTCCACTCTCTCGTAACATCACCTCACATGAATGTCGGCATCGTAGTCATGCTGACCTTTGCCTTTCTCATGTCTAGGCCTGTATCGTTGCTGTTTGGCTCCCCACCGACCTCTAGGAAGGCAAGTTTTCCAATTGTGGTCGTCTTTGCATCTTTCTCGGTGTCTTGGCCCAGTCGTCGCTTGTACCACATCCATACTACTGCCATTGAAAGCATGTCGTGCCTTTGCCCTACACATGATATTGACCCATCTTCCTTCTCCCCTCCTTATGCATCTGACTGCTTTGAATGTGCTCAATGTATAGGCAAAGGAGACTGGTCCACTCTCCCATAACATCACTCTGCTTAAATGCTGGCATCGTAGTCATGCTAATCTTCGCCTTGCTCATGTCTAGGGCTGTGTCGCTGGTGTTTGGCTCCCCATTGATCTCGAAGAAGGCAAGTTGTCTGATTGTGGTCGACTTTGTGTCTTTCTTGGCATGATGCCTCTTGTCATCTTGTCATCGAGTCTTGTGATGCCCCTTTCTTCGAGTCTTTCTTCGTCGTGATCTTGATTGCCTGGCCTCTACTAGTATACTTGCCCCTCTCTCGCGGTTGGAGGGGAGGTATTTCCTTTTTTAAATCCTGTTTGGTCCTTTGATTATGGCATTGGTGTCCCACCTTTTGTTGATGCCACCTTATGTCCTTCCTCCCCTACGGTTGCTTCCTCTTCTCCCGACTCCCCCTTTTTCTTGTCCGTACAGCCGACCTCAATTTCAGGTGACCCGTCTGTGGTGTATGGTTTGTGCCTGAGGATGCAAGTGGATCTACCACCTGTCATGCTCATGATCCTAGACTTTGTCCACGCTAACACATGGAGTATTGATTCATTATATGTATGAAATTTAAGGGATTTGGCGAATATTATTCTCATTCCTCCAAGATAAGGGTCGGGCCTTGAAAACAAAACGCCCGTTCAAAGCTTTAATGTACAATGTTTGTGTCCATGTAGCATTGAAACACGAGTATTTTGCGACATGTTTACGACTCACGTTAACCCCAGTATTTCTACCAGTGCAAATAACTTCTGGTTGAAATATTTGACCGTTTTCAGCCATAAGCGTGTTTATGTTTGTGTTGTCATAAGAGGAGCTCGTTAAGCACACTCACGCTCGTTAAGCATGGAGGAGATTGGTCAGGAACAAGTCTACCCCAACAAATGTCATCCAGTGCGGTTTCACATTGCAAGCTGTGGTTGTGGAGATCTCGAGGCAGCCCTCGCGCAGCGTCCTGTGTCGCGCGAGTCGAATGTCTGCGGTGTTGCCGTCAGTCGGACATCCCCACGACTGTTGCTTCGGTTGCCGCCGCAGCTGCACCGACAGCCGCTGCCGGAGAATGGTGGTGGTGGCAAATCGCTGACGGTAGCCAGGCAGTTCGTTCACGCCTGGAAGTGGGGGAGGGGGGAAATGCCTTCGGCACAAGGGACTGATGCCAGCTTTCTGAACGGCCCGTGCTAAGGGACGGTGGGTTTGGTGCGGAGCAAGTGACGGAAGGCCGCGCATGCCGGCCTGCAGCCTTTGCTTGGGAAGCAGCGACAGGATGGGCGGATATGCGAAGGCGCTTTGGCAGGGCATGTGCGAAAGGGAAGTGCCGTTGCCAGCTCACCTTCCCCGCTCGACGAAGGGCTCCATCGCTATGGATGCCCTCGCTCGCTCGCTCGATCCCAAGTCGGAGTCCAGGACGGCGGCCATTGGGCAGCGGGAAATGGGACTCTTCCGCTTGATTCAAGGGGTGAAAGTGCAGGGGGGTGAGGGATGAGGCAACCAGGGGAAGATGATGGCCATCCTCAGAGAAGGGAGGAGGTGCCCACACACCCATTGGTTGCAAGCTGCTGCGCATCCGGTGGCTGCGTAGCCAGCAATGCTGATGGTCTTCCATCACAATTTGGAGATGCTTCCTTCCTTGGATGCTGGCCCAGCATCCAAGGAACTTGAGAACGTCAGAAGGGTCGGTTGGGCGTGCCGTGAGAAATATCCTGGAAAGTCCCTGTAAGGCCTTGTCCGTGCGTTCTGAAAAACCGATGGGTGATGCCCCGCAGAATCATGGAAACTCCGCGGCTTGGCAACGCCCTGGCTCAAACTCCTCCTGCCACGTGCGGGCAATCGTCACAGCCAGCCAACAACGCAAAAGCACAGAACAGATTTCTGCTGCCATAAAGCCCCAGTCTACCAACTGTAATCAAGCGCCATTCAGGGGTTTTTCACCGGCGCTGTCCCTGCACCAAGAAGCAGTGGTAAGCTCGAGTCCCTCTGCCCGCTCCACTCGTCACGAGGACTCGAACGCGTATCCTTTGGGTCCCAAAGTTTGGTGAAGGCTGCCTGCGCGGCCTTTTCTTGACCTCGAGAGGCACTGCCTTTCCACTATCTACTTGTTCAAACCGTCCTCCTTCCTGGAGCTAGCAGCCGCCAAAGTTGTCGCGAGGGGGCTTTTGCTCTTTTGCCTTTCTCCCCACCCAACCACTCAACGAGCTCCCAGGCCAGCAGTCCTGCTTGCTGCTGCAGTTGATTGAGGTGCAGAGGCGCGCAGAGTGCAGCAGCAAGTTCTGGGTCACAAAGCAGGTTGGGATCTAAGTTTTTGAGATTCGGATATGGCTTGCTGGCCCTCCTGTTCCGCCCCGTCAGTGAAGGCCCAGACCTCTCTTGCAGGGAGGCTGGCTGGGGCTGTGCCGCTCGCTTCCATGGCAACTCCGGCAGTGGTAATGACGGTTTTGCTGCTTCTTCTGCACTGCGCCCCTCAGCACGTTCGCGCCGTGCAGCTGCTGCAAATTGAGGTACCAGACGTCTTTCTTGACTTCTTTTTTGTCTGTTGGGCTGGTTTCTCCTCCCACATCCCTCTCTCTCTCTCTCTCTCTCTCTCTCTCTCTCTCTCTCTCTCTCTCTCTCTCTCTCTCTCTCTCTCTCTCTCTCTCTCTCTCTCTCTCTCTCTCTCTCTCTCTCTCTCTCTCTCTCTCTCTCTCTCTCTCTCTCTCTCTCTCTCTCTCTCTCTCTCTCTCTCTCTCTCTCTCTCTCTCTCTCTCTCTCTCTCTCTCTCTCTCTCTCTCTCTCTCTCTCTCTCTCTCTCTCTCTCTCTCTCTCTCTCTCTCTCTCTCTCTCTCTCTCTCTCTCTCTCTCTCTCTCTCTCTCTCTCTCTCTCTCTCTCTCTCTCTCTCTCTCTCTCTCTCTCTCTCTCTCTCTCTCTCTCTCTCTCTCTCTCTCTCTCTCTCTCTCTCTCTCTCTCTCTCTCTCTCTCTCTCTCTCTCTCTCTCTCTCTCTCTCTCTCTCTCTCTCTCTCTCTCTCTCTCTCTCTCTCTCTCTCTCTCTCTCTCTCTCTCTCTCTCTCTCTCTCTCTCTCTCTCTCTCTCTCTCTCTCTCTCTCTCTCTCTCTCTCTCTCTCTCTCTCTCTCTCTCTCTCTCTCTCTCTCTCTCTCTCTCTCTCTCTCTCTCTCTCTCTCTCTCTCTCTCTCTCTCTCTCTCTCTCTCTCTCTCTCTCTCTCTCTCTCTCTCTCTCTCTCTCTCTCTCTCTCTCTCTCTCTCTCTCTCTCTCTCTCTCTCTCTCTCTCTCTCTCTCTCTCTCTCTCTCTCTCTCTCTCTCTCTCTCTCTCTCTCTCTCTCTCTCTCTCTCTCTCTCTCTCTCTCTCTCTCTCTCTCTCTCTCTCTCTCTCTCTCTCTCTCTCTCTCTCTCTCTCTCTCTCTCTCTCTCTCTCTCTCTCTCTCTCTCTCTCTCTCTCTCTCTCTCTCTCTCTCTCTCTCTCTCTCTCTCTCTCTCTCTCTCTCTCTCTCTCTCTCTCTCTCTCTCTCTCTCTCTCTCTCTCTCTCTCTCTCTCTCTCTCTCTCTCTCTCTCTCTCTCTCTCTCTCTCTCTCTCTCTCTCTCTCTCTCTCTCTCTCTCTCTCTCTCTCTCTCTCTCTCTCTCTCTCTCTCTCTCTCTCTCTCTCTCTCTCTCTCTCTCTCTCTCTCTCTCTCTCTCTCTCTCTCTCTCTCTCTCTCTCTCTCTCTCTCTCTCTCTCTCTCTCTCTCTCTCTCTCTCTCTCTCTCTCTCTCTCTCTCTCT
The DNA here is from genome assembly GCA_023375785.1 of Penium margaritaceum. NCBI lineage: Eukaryota > Viridiplantae > Streptophyta > Zygnematophyceae > Desmidiales > Peniaceae > Penium > Penium margaritaceum. Next base: position 51,678 of record SZWC01016879.1, read on the forward strand.
CTCTCTCTCTCTCTCTCTCTCTCTCTCTCTCTCTCTCTCTCTCTCTCTCTCTCTCTCTCTCTCTCTCTCTCTCTCTCTCTCTCTCTCTCTCTCTCTCTCTCTCTCTCTCTCTCTCTCTCTCTCTCTCTCTCTCTCTCTCTCTCTCTCTCTCTCTCTCTCTCTCTCTCTCTCTCTCTCTCTCTCTCTCTCTCTCTCTCTCTCTCTCTCTCTCTCTCTCTCTCTCTCTCTCTCTCTCTCTCTCTCTCTCTCTCTCTCTCTCTCTCTCTCTCTCTCTCTCTCTCTCTCTCTCTCTCTCTCTCTCTCTCTCTCTCTCTCTCTCTCTCTCTCTCTCTCTCTCTCTCTCTCTCTCTCTCTCTCTCTCTCTCTCTCTCTCTCTCTCTCTCTCTCTGTGTGTGTGTGTGTGTGTGTGTGTGTGTGTGTGGGTGTGTGTGTGTGTGTGTGTGTATGTGTGTGTGTGTGTGTCGCCACCTCACGTCTCACACTCCCTCCCCTTAAGACAGCCCCCCTTCAGGGTACATTCTCTTTTTGAACTCTCCTTCTGTTTTATGTCTTTGTGTGTGTGTTGTTTTCTTCCTCCATACCGCTGTTTCCACTGATGCTTGTTTTCCTCTCCCATCTCCGTTCGCCTCCTCCTCCTGCATGGGCCTTGGCAGGCATCTCTCAACCCACCCGTGCGCACATCCACCACGGGCCGAGGGGAGTGAACGGCCCCATCGTGGTGGACCTTCTGGCCGAAGAGAACGTGAGAGCCCCTCCTCTCAGTTTTCTTCTCAGCCCCATCCCCCGTCCTGCTGCGCTCCCTGCTTCACTGCTCCCTTCTCCTGCTCATGCGCATGCAGCCTCGGCCCGTGCACCTTGCCCGGAAGAGAGAAGAAGAGAGAAGGAGAAGATAAGAGAAAAGGAGGAGAGGAGAACAGAAAAGTGCAGAGAAAAAAACAGACGAGAAGAGAAATAGCGACTTCACTTGATCACGATACTGGGCCAGACCTGTGCTTCCTCCCAAACCTCTGCTGCTCATTTGGCACCACACCTCCTCATGGTGAATTCTTTTCCCATGCAACCTTCCACACAGCACAACACAGATTCGCACAAGACAGCACAGCACAGGGTAGTGCACTCTCACACCTCCACTCTCACACCTCGACTCTCACACCTCACCTCCACTCTCACACCTCCACTCTCACACCTCCACTCTCACACCTCCACTCTCAAACCTCCACTCTCACACCTGCACTCTCACACCTCCACTCTCACACCTCCACTTTCACACCTCCGCTCTCACACCTCCGTCCTCCTCTTCACCTGATCATGCAATCCTATGTCTCAGGTGATTGTTCCGCTCACGGAGGTGCCGGCCGGCGTGTGGTGGCTGTCGGGCGCTGCCAATGTGAACAGCACGATCATTACGCAGCTGGACGCTATGCCCAACGACTACTACGTGCACGTGCACACGCGCGAGTTCCCGGAGGGTGCCATGAGGGGGCAGCTCCGCTGACGCAGCGGGAGGAGAAAGCTTGCCCGTTCGCTCTTACCTGTCTGCATCTGAGACTGCGCTGCCGCTGTGTCTGCCATGCTGCAGTGGCCTCGCCTCTCTCCCTGTCCAGCCCTGGCCGACAAAATAACAAGCAGGGTTCCTTCAGAATAGAGGCGCATTCTTTGCTTGGCCTTGGGGTCGGGAGATGTGTTATTCATGGGATGGAATTCGTTTGTAATTTCCTTGCGTGCTGGAATTGGACAGGTACTGGCTGTTATTCATGGGGAAGAGCTACAGCAACTCTTGCTGACATGAATGAATCGGCACAGCGTGTTTATCATGTGATAACGAGCTAGCCAGAAAATGTGCATATGGGTGTCAAACCTATGAAGGGATGCGGTTGAAAATTCTGGTGCTAAATCTGGAGCTCTTGACCCTGAGAAAAGTGGGCACACTTGCTGAGGAGATCAACGAGTGTCACTGCTAGTAAGCGACACAACTTTCTCGACATGTTGGCCATGGCAAGAATACGACAAATGTCTTTAATTTCTGGATGTTATCTGTAGACATAAGGTGATGCGTTCACCCGAGTGTGATTGGGAGACGGATATCATGCAAAACTTGTCAAAGACACAATAGAAGAAACAAATCATAGGGAAAAAAACAGGAAAACATCTTTGTGCCAGAACAGGACAAGAATTTTTATTCGCCACCAGATTATCCCCGAAACCAAAATCCTTCGAAAAAGACCTTAGAGAAAAAATGAGAACAAAACAAAAACAAAAAAAAATACATGTGCATATGAGAGTGCATACATGCAAGGACATATGCCTGGAAAAACACTATTCACAGATGAGAGCAGGAAGTTGGAACAGAAAACAAAAGTCGCAACAAAGCCTGGCTGAAGACAACAAACCGTTCCTGCGTGTGAAGTGAGTTGGGATCGCAACCAAGAGGGGATGATGTTATGGTCTTTGGGTGGAAATAGGGAAAGGTCTGTGTTGTAGCAGGGGATGGGAGTGGGCGAATTTTTAGCTCAAGTGCTTGGGAAGGCGAGAGGTGGAAGGTGTATGTGGGAAGTGTATGTAGAGATCTATAGATGGATCATTAGGGGTCACAATAGGTAATGGTGGTGGTTGGTTGGTTGGTTGGTTGGTTGGTCATGGGGAGGCAGAGGTGGAGAAGAGTGGGGATTGTTTGTACGGAGTGTGCGCATGGGTGTATAGCCAAATGACTGGTATGCATGTACAAAGGTGTGTTTTTTTTACAATGGTGTTGGGTAGATGGGGGAAAGGTGTGTGAAAGAAAAAAGTGCACATGTGAAGTGTATGCTTATGTTTATGGATTATTGAGAAAAAAGACTATAAAATGCACACTAGTGTTCATTTTTCTGAATGTTGTGATCGATAATGGTGAATGATGAATAGGAGTGAATAGGACGAGTGGCATTGGACGTGGAGTGGAAGGTGTGGTTGGGAATTATATGTGGAGGTGGGTGGCTGGATGAGTGGGGAGTAGGAAGCATGTTTGCACGAATTTACATTGGTTTGAGTGATGTGTTTGAGTTTGATCAGTGTTGGGAAGTTGGGAGGGGAAGTGAAGGATGGCAGGTGTGTACGAGGCGTGTGTGTAGGGCTGTATGGCAACATAATTTGGTCTGAAAAATGTGTTCGGGGCAGGTTCGCGGGTAGGTGGATGGTCGTCGGTGTGAGGTGCAAGTGTGAATGATGAGTGTATGTGGGGGTAAATGGTTGGATGAGTGAGGTATACGTAGGGGAAAAAATATGTGTTTTCATGAGGAGTTTTTAAGGTTGGTAGTGGAAAGGATGATGGGCACAGGAGGGGGAAGGGGCGGTGCAGGGTGGGAACATGGGGAAGGGCGGCATGGGCTGAAAACTGCACGTGGGTGATGAGTTTTCAGTTTCTTTCCAAAGTTTTTCTCTTACATCCTCACATGTACTCACTTCATAAACTTTCCACCACACACCTCCCTGTATCAATTAGTCAACATGCATTATTGGATTAGGGGCTATGGAGTAGAAAGTGTGTATGGGGATTGTATGTACAGATGCAAAGAAACATGAATGGTGTGTATGTAGGAGCATGCACTTATGTAATATTGTACGTCTGGTTTGGCTGATGTTGAAAAATGGTAGGGAGGTGAAGGGGACTGGGGTTCTGTATGGAAGTGTGCATATGGGGACTAAACGTTGAAGTGTGGTTGAATGAATGGCGTGTGCTTAGGATAATGCTATGTTGTACGCTTAACTCTAAAACCTCTCACCAAGTTTTACCTTCCTTGAAAACGAATGCATACTAATCTAAAACCTCTCATCATTTTCATATTGATAAACATATTCGCATGGACTTGCTACAATCACTCCCTATTGGGATTGTTCAATTACGACGCTAGTTCACCGATCTGTAGCAATAAACTCAGCCTTGCGATCGTTGCAACGCACAAGGAGCTACAGATTCAGCCCTCGTTTTTCTTTTTGTGGGTGCAGTTTGCATGGAAATCCATCTCATCACCAGCCAGATACAAACACGGCATCTATTCCCTTCAGGTGCAAATTGCCACGAATGTATATGGTTTGCAGGCAGGCGCACGAGGTAGCTCACGCCTTCAATTTCTCCTAGGGCGATGGAGAGCTACACACATCACAATTCTCCACAGGCGCATTTTCTGGTATGGGCTGTACTACTCATGTTCAACGTTGGAGTGGGGATTTTTACTTCATCATCTCCGACATGCATGCAAACTAAAGCTTCCACATTACATGCCTAATTGAAAACATGTGGTTTGAGATTTTACAGGATGGATATGTACAGTCTACATCAGTCTATGTGGAAACCATTCGGTGGTGAAGAAGGAATGTTGATGGAGGAAGCCACTCGACGCTTCACCGGGAGCTAGATGAACCTTCAGGAAAGAGAAATTCGTCCTGGGAGGTTTGGAAGCGCAATGACATCATAGAGCCTACAAGGAAGCTTCACATCTGGAAATCCATGAGACGTTTATCACAACCACAAGGGGAAGATTGTTCATAGGATTCCGTTACTCGGGCAGGTGGACTTGCCAGGCTCCCACGTACCACGTTGATCTTTGTATTTGCTCAGCTTTTGAAACCGAATTTGATGCTTTAGGGAATTCACAGGGCAGCCGCCCATCCCAGTATGAAAATTATACGGTGGTCATTTCATTTGCTTATTATTCAAATATGTGCCTTCTCCTGATAAAAAAACTTCGCACCGTGACGTTTGAGCGAACAATAGGTGGAGCAACACACATTGACACGTTACACGGGCAGCCATCCAATTGCACGGCACCATCTGATGGCTTCCTGTGTCAAGTACATGAGGCCCTTATCTGGCATGTCGTCGAATGTTTCAGAGTTTTGCAGAGATACCATTGTTCTTGACATTGTTGTGTTGAAAACATGGAAAGAAAATGTTCACAGAAAGAGCTCAAAACTTTTTGAGCGATACTTGAATACTCTTGACAATACAAAAAGGAACACATACGGATTAAAAAAAAAAACACTTTGAATGAATATGAGATCCAGTACGGTATGAAAGACGGCGGCCCTTGCGTACCTCAGTATAGACTTCAAACATAGTAACTTCAATGCATGCATCTTCATATCTCCGACTTCTGGAGTGCTTACTGGAGTGCCCAATCCAAGACTCTACTATGTTTTTTTAAAAGGATCCTTGAAGGAATAGAAACTATGTGCCATCCTGGGTGGAGGAAATCATGACTACCTACATGCCAGTCTACCCTCAACATGGTGGCTGTGGCAAGACCCTTGCACAGATGACCTTGGTGGCATGCCATGAGATATTCCCTCCAATAGGTGCCAGGCATTTTTTTAATTATATATATATATATATATATAACTGAATTTTGCTTTCTACTTGTATAATGAATGTAATTGTGAATTGCATTGAAGACCATGAAAAACACCAATGGAATGAGGCGCAACACTTGGAGGAAGAGACAAGACCAGAGTAATGTAGCTCAACAAGAAGCCGCCGTGCATGAGGCTATGGAGTATGAGCGGGATGAATCCAGGGAACAGCTGGGAGTCCAAGAGCTCATACGCCAGCAAGAGCAACTCACAGGCGCTACGGAAGCTACAAGTACTTACTAGTACCTAGTACTTACGACAGTCACATGTGGATCAAGAAGCTCAGATCAAAGTGCTGAAAAAAAACTCATGAGAAGCAGTTGAAAAACAACTCAAGGAAATCAACAGAAGCAGGAAAAACAACAATAGAAATAAAAAAAAATTGAAAAAAACACATGTAGTGGCAACCTTTGTCACAATTTTTATCTGCACATCTGCCTCAATGAAGTTCTCTACCATTCATGCATGAAACCATCCCTTTGCATACACAACCTCGCGCACCTGTCCATGGAGGATGTTGACAGCAGCCTCATGATATACATGTGATGCCACCCGTACGATGAGTTTGGCAGGAAAATCAATGTGAGCCACATGCGCCACCCGTACGATGAGTTTGGCAGGAAAATCAATGTGAGCCACATGCGCCACCCGTACGATGAGTTTGGCAGGAAAATCAATGTGAGCCACATGCGCCACCCGTACGATGAGTTTGGCAGGGAAATCAATGTGAGCCAAATGCGCCACCCGTACGATGAGTTTGGTAGGAAAATCAATGTGAGGCACATGTGCCACCCGTACGATGAGTTTGGCGGGAAAATCAATGTGAGGCACATGTGCCACCCGTACGATGAGTTTGGCAGGAAAATCAATGTGAGCCACATGTGCAACCCGTACGATGAGTTTGGCAGGAAAATCAATGTGAGCCACATGTGCAACCCGTACGATGAGTTTGGCGGGAAAATCAATGTGAGCCACATGTGCCACCCGTACAATGAGTTTGGCAGGAAAATCAATGTGAGGCACATGCGCCACCAGCCCACATGGCCGATTTGGGAGCAGCAACTCCAGCTGCAGCAATTCCAAAGTATCAGCAACATGCAACCATTCAGAGTCAACAGAAACCCATGCTAGGGCCTACCATAGCTGTGGAAGGCAGATCTTACTTTATGCATGGAGGACACCGCGCTCGCATCAGTGGCATCACTGCAGCTGCACATGACTGAGATTAAATCCACGATACTGAAAAACAAGTTTTCTAGACTCGCAATCTTGAGAAGTTATACAATGTCTTGTACTCTCCTCCACCAGTGTGTTTGATACAGCCTTCATTTTGCGAATGTGTGGCACCTTGACAATGGATGCACTTTGCAGATCACGTATTTCAAGGATTGTCTCCAAGAGCCCATTTCCTCCGCCAAATGCTTCAACATAGTGGCCAACTACAAACAGGAGTCAACATTTGGAAAGGGAGACATTATTGTGACTGCGTACAAGGATGTTCAGTTCAAGTTGATGACATACTCTACATACCTGAGACGAATTTGAAGGATTGTGAAGGTGAGACGTCAGCACAAGGTTTTCTCCTACAATTTGGCATGATGGAGTAGGACTTGCAGCAACTTCAAACGACAATCTAAGTCCCCTTAGTAGCAGCTAGTCTCCACCAACTCTCAGGTGCATGCCTACCTCTTTTGCAAAAACCCTTCAGCCATGTCAGCATGTAATTTGTGTAGAAAATGTGCAATCTGATGCACATAAATAGCATTGATATCAAGGAATAAAGGAAGTATCACAGCCATGTGAACATTGTGTACAAGCACAGCCACCATGACAGATGTTTCCTCCTTTCTTCAAGTGCAATGTCAGCCAGTAGTAAAAGCTGTACCACACAGACATCTATGGCCAATTTCCAACAGCCACATGTTTTGGAGCCATTGTTACTTCCTCTTTCTTTTTCATGACGCAACCTGATTCATGTGGAGCTACTCTCTGCAAAAAAGAGAAGAAACTCCTATCCACTGACTCAAGTGGCTGACAATGGCAGACATGCAGAGTAACATAAATATTGTATATTCGCACTCAGATGGTACTGAATCATGAATGCAGGGGCATTGTGCGAGATTACTTGAATGTTGTAGAGACATAAATACATATGCATCTGCATGATAATAGAGTTTGTAAATGGCTGTTATGTACCACATGGTCTTAGCTTTCTGGAAAGGCTTGACCACCTCATTCGGCCAAGGGAGCAAAAACTTACACTCTGTTGAAGCCGCCAGCTGGTACACTCCTCAACTAGCTGGATGAGTGGCATTCAGTTTCACATGCAATGAACCTTCCTCCTCCTTCTCTTGTGTTGGCAGTAATAATGTAAAAATAGACTACTGGAAAGATTTTAAGGTTCTCTGGCGACCTTGGGGCTTGAAATCCACTCTCTGCCTCCCTGGCCAATAACACTGGCCATATCCCTTTTTGACAGCCCAGATGTTTCCAACTAAATGAAACCTATGAACTCCAATAAAAAAAAACTGTCTAGATAGATATCAACTTAAGCTCCATCAGTTCTAAGGGAACCGGTAAAGTATGCTGTATGCAATCCTATCACCACATGATTTTTACCAAGCAACCTATTTTTCACTCTCTTGCACCTCACATCCATAGCTATCCAATTTTTTGGTGACAAATATCACACAATTCTGCACATTCTTCTTATCTGCTGGAAGAATTTTTTGTTATCAACTTGTTCAAAAGTCTGCTAACAGTTTGCCTTATAGACATGACTTGATCAGCACCTCCTGCTTTGTCACAAGCTCACAGATGAAGTCATACCATTCATTAATGTGCTTGGCATGGACATGAAACACAACATGCTTTGTCAACGAGATGCCTCTCATGTTGTCACAGAAGATGGTCTTTCCTATACTTTGTTATTGTCTAAGACTTGCCAGAAGCTCAAGAAACCACAATGATTCCTCTGTTGCTTTAGTAACGGCAAGATACTCTACTTCCGTTTAGAAGAGGATAACAAAGTATTGCTTCTTGCTCATCCAACTGACGGTAACTCTTCTAAACAGAAACAAAAAGCCACTGGTTGACGTCCTAGTGACCAGGTCGACACTCCAGTGTGAATCAATGTAGATGACAAGGATGCGGTTGTTGCCGTTAAAGGTGAGGCATTGGCCGCTTCTGCCGTTGAGGTAGCGCAGCATGCGTTTGACCGCCTCCCATTTTGGTGTATTCAGATTCACATGAATGTTTATGACCACTCTTTTATTTTACTAAGATGAAGGCGTATCAGAAAATCTGCATACATAAGGACAACATATACTACGTGGAAAAGCACTGCCTCAATGTGGCTTCTCTGTTACATGCATTGAGGTTACTATGTCATGCTTAGATTTTCTCTCACTTCCAGTGACGTAGCTGCCTTACGTGTGCCTGCCATGTTGAAGTTCTTGAAGATGCTGCTTACATTTGTGAAAACTCCAAGATATGCTGATGCCAGTTGTACTTGACCTAAAGACTAAGGTATTGGCTAAGCTCTTCTATTTATATCATGTAGAATATGGCTGCAAGAGACTGCTTCACATGTTCCAGAGGAGACTTCAAATTGAATGCAACAAGGAAACCATCCACACAGAGCAACATGATGATGTCGATTGCCGCTTGCATACCTTCATAAAAAGAGGGGTCTGTTTCACTCCGCACAAAACCTGTAAGCTGCTCATCAATCTTCTCGTGCAATGCTCATGGTGCTTGATTCATGCCATAGTAGGTCTTAATAGGATGGAATACCAGATCCTCGTTCCCTCCCACTAAAGTTCCCTCTTGATACTCCATGTGCACGTCCTCCTTGAGATAACCATTCATAAAGGCACACGTGGCTTCCATGTGGTGTGCCTCCTATTCCACGATGGTAGCAAGAGCGACAATCGTTTGAATGGATGGAAACTTCCTGATAGGTGTAAATGTATTATTGTAATTCAAAAATCCAATCTATGCTTACTTCATTATGACCAGTCATACATTATGCCTAAGCACCCATTTGTACTTGGATCTAAAAATCCACCTGGACCCAATCCCCTGACTTCTGCATGGAGCATCCTCTGGGTTCAATACTTACAAAACATTGAGACACATCTTGGTGCTATTCAGCACTCTGGTGAAATGGGGAGCTTTATCCCGAAGATGCAAATGGGGGAGTGAGCACAGTGCAAGAGCACGGGTGCTGAGGATCATGCTTGAGGGAGATAGATGGATTGGAGAGGGAGGGGCACAAGGGTTAGCCTTTGCATTACTGCATTCCATGGATTCTCTGTGTTAAAGTAGAACAATAAATGTCATTAGCAGTCCTGCCCAAATTTTCTTCGGTGATTGGGCACAAAAGCATGTAGAGGGGATGAAGGAGTGGTGGCTCGGGCCAATGCGGGCAGTAGCGCCATGAAGCAAGGACACGGGAATTCAGCTTTACTATCCTTGTGTGTTAGGAAGTGACGTGGGCAAGGTTGACCTTGTTAGCTATTGAGCAAACGAACCTCTGGCAGAGAAGCTGCAAAAGTGAAAAATCTCACAAAGGTTTTACACCTTCTTCCTTGAAATGTATGTGTTTACACCCCAAACTTCATAAGGTAAGAATCCCACATTCAAGAGTAGTAACACCTTAGCATTACATCTCAAGACGAGCTCGATTTGTCAGTATGCAGGAGGGAACCAAGCAGGTATTTATTTTGTATATTGAACAACATTCAAGACAAGTCCTCTTATAGATGCATGTCCAGTCCCACAAATCAAAAGCACATTCCAAAGCAATGGCTTGAGCCAGCCAAATAACCAATGTACATGCGCTGTGGGCTTGACACATAAGCATCCTAGTGCCTAGGGGACAGACAAATTGTGAAGCTTCCAAGAAGCTACGGGCTTCCTTTCTTGGAAGCTTCTTTTACAACAAACATGTGCATGGGGCCAGATTCAAACTCATTACCTCTAACTTGGCAAAATGAAAAAAATGGCTAAGCTAACCATTTACCCACATGGTGTACCTACAGGTCATATCTCACTGGAGATAGAGCACAACTGGGTCATCCTACAACAGTTTGAGGATCCATACCCCCGCAAGGGACAGAGCATTCTTAAACATTCCTTCACCAGTTAACAAGCAGCATGTATATAAGACAAATGTCTCCCATGCAGGCGACATTCTTTGTCGCCTGCATTGACCATGCCGATACCTTGCCTGCCTACCTGGTGCATATCCTTGTCTAGTGGATTTGAAAGTATATCAGCCCGGTTTGGTTTATTACCAACATACTCTACCTCCAGTGTCTGCTTGGAGACCAGGTCTTGAGCATAGTGGAAGCGGATCTCAATGTGCTTTGTGCGCCTGGAGAGGACTGGGTTCTTGGACATGTCAACTGTACCTATGTTTTCAGTCTTGATGACAATTGTCGTTGCCAGTAGTGTCTTCATCTCAGATAGCGAGCTGCATAGCAACTGTATCTATCAACATACCTTAGCCAAGGTGATGAACTTGAATTCTGCTATACACACATATCTAAATTCCTCCTTGTGGATCACCCAACTGAAAACACCTCCATTTAACATGCACACAAAGCCCAAGATGTCTTTTATTCTGTCTATCATCAACATAACACATGGGACAAAGTCACTCCAATCTGGAGAGGCCTCCAAAACGAATCTCCACATGTTGCGTCCCTTTCAGGTAGCGAATAATGAGCTTGAAAGCCTGAAAGTGCACTGGATCAGGATCTCCACAGACCGGCTCACCTGTCCCACACACACGCATCCACACACAAACACACGTACATACACACACACACACACACACACACACACACACACACACACACACACACACACACACACACACACACACACACACACACACACAC
>SZWC01016880.1:10355-53166 GCA_023375785.1 Penium margaritaceum
TCCAGAGGATGAAGCAACGATGTGGTCGCCATTCCCGCCACCGCACCGGCCACTCCGTGCTGCCACCGCCGCCGCTCCTGCTGCTTTTGCTTCTGCTCCTGCTTCTGCTCCTCCCCTGGAACCATTCTTGGCGCTCCAGGACCTCCATCCATCACAAAAGCTGCAGAATAGTGCTGCTGCCGTAACTGCCGCTGCCGCCTCCGCCACCGCCACCACCGCAGCCGCCGCCGCCGCCTGGGCTGCTGCTGCTCCTGCTGAGGCACCGCAGTACCGCACCTCACGTGACCTGCTGTTGCTCCCTTCGCAGGTGCCGATCTTGCACGTCGCCGACGATGCTGCGTGGAACTATCACACCATGAGCGGCCTCGCGGCTGGAAGGGTTGAGTTCAACTCCTCTGGCTAACACATCGCGCATACCCTGGCTCACTCCGAATTCACAGGAGCTTTCGTTGTTGCTGAGCTAGATCCGGGTTCGCAGTTTCTTATGTGTTTAAACCCGGGGGTACAATGACTGAGGACTGGAGATGAACCCGAAACCTCAAGAGAATATTACGCGATGGAATGGTATACCTATGTTATCGAAGCATTAAAAGGGTACATGGGGATCAAATATATAACATTTTGGCAAATATTTCTACTGTTTCTCCAAACCCTAAACACGAAGGCACTTAGGTTGTCAGGATCTGAAGTCGATGGCGAGAAGAAGCCCCATTTCATTTTTTGCATCACATTAACCTATTCATAATTTCAAATAATTAATTTCATTAAAAATTAATAATTAATTCAAGTAAAACTCTCGAAAAACTAAAATGTGCTCCCAAGTGGAGTGGTTCCCTACATTACACCACTAAAGTCAATCGTATTTGGATGATATGGTATCTGCATGCATGCAGATACCGTGTCATCTCTCTCATATTTGATATTATATTCCCCTTATTTCCCCTTATATTCAAATGATGTTATTGTTTTCCTACAACCATTCAAGCACCTATAATATTGTTTCTATAAAAGTTACCTAAAATACAATAAAAACATATGCACTTGATGATCCAATATATTAGGATGTAGAATTCCTCGGAATATGCATAGAACCTGGTAATAATTACATGACTACCTAAATTCGTTTCTTTTCTCGAAGGTGTTTTTAGTTCCAATATCAACACTTAAGGATGTATTACGGACCATTCCCGAACAAGGGGTTCATAGATATAAAAGTACAAATTTCAAACAGAGCTTGAAATTTGTTGTGAGATCGTGTTCAACCCATGTACGTCATTTGAGTGAGAAAAAATGCTCGCTCAAGGTGGTGCGCCTAAATCCATTGTCTCATGTACTTAGAAGACACTTACACTCAATTAATGCTACAAATGATGATTTTTGCAAGTGTGTCCTTGTGTTATCCACATTCTCAAAGGAGTGCTTCCAACCTCTCCCATTTGAAAATATGTATACCTTGTGTATTCTCCACGAAGAAACGATCACACATGATTTCTAACCATGCACTAAACACATTAATGTTTCTTACATCTACAACAAAGCTTGGAACTCATCTGCGACTTCAAAACCGACACGAACTTCCTCTTCCATCATTCTTATCAATGATTTCAGTGATGGCAACTACGTCGAGCCACAACTTTGAGAGGAATCTGGATTCACAGATGCCAAATCTCTATGGGAGCATCTAAACCATGACGTAAGCCTATGACTTTTCTGTTCCAACAAGTTATACAAAGCTTAAAAAATCAACTCAACCTACATGCATTACAACTTCAGAACTTCTCTGAACACAAACAACTGCACATTATGATTACTCAAACTTACACAGTTAACTCCTCCAAGTAAATTGAACAGTAATTTACAACCTCCACATCTTCTCATAAACCCACAACTCAAAAAAATCTGGTTCAACATCACTCACATCTCCAGGGGTCGGGTACATCAGAGAATGACATGAGAAACCATCTTTGATCCCCCATCTACAGGGTTATGACTCGTGGTAAAGGTACCCTTAGGGGTAAGGGTTAGTGCGTGAGACTTTCACATCACCCACAGGATGAGAGTTCTATGGCTACCTGAACTGGTGTGTTTTTTGACACATGAGGTAGTGTCTTTGACTAAAAGCTTTTGCCAGAGAGGGATTCTTGTCCCCAAGGGTGCAACATAGGTTCCATCACCTCTAAGGCTGTCTAAGCCACACAAAAAGGTGTTCAAATCAATGGTTACACTCTCACAAGAAATGCACGACTGGCCGTAGCTGATGAAGCCACACGACGTGCACAAAAACATCAAACTCCATCCTCCTCATTTCTCCCCCTGCTGGTTTTTTTAAACAGCCAAACACATCCAAGCTGCAATATTCCCACCGTGCATTGACTCAGAGTGGCAAGAAAACATTGCGACAATTGCAAGTGCCTGTTTCAACAACTCATGCCTCAGGAATGTTGAGGACGTGTTTTGGTGTCCAGGTTGTGCCGCGATTCAGCCGCATCTACATTGAAGCCCACTACCCCTATCATTAGTAATTAGATATGCCGATCTAACGGTTATGTAAGAAATTTAGAAAACTGTTTGAGATCCTGAAAAAATGAATGAATTTTATGATGCTTCCCACCGACTTGACCTTAATGTGAAAGATCCAACAAAACAGCCGTGACAAGTCAGGACACGATGATGGAGAATTGGCCTCGAATCAGGCATATGATGTGGGCATATTAAATTACAAAATACACACGATACTATCAATTAGCTTTGTAACAAAAGATTGTCGTATTTGTCCATGAATTGTTGGCGATCCACTCAGGCTAGAGACTGACTTATCATTCGTCCGCTCTCCGTCTGGATGGCTTGTGTTTTGTCGAATATGAGTTTCCACCATCGCCAAGAATGGGTCGTAGATGGACATCCTAGAACATAGGGATTTGATTATGGGTGTTTCACTTTTACAAGGACGCGCTACAGCATCGAGGAGCACGGACAATAGGTGGGCATAACCCCACGTCAAAGTGGGGTCAGATTAGGCACTTTTGATAGTTTTATAACTTTTAACTAAAATATGAACTATTTTTTACATTTTGTAGAACCAGATGGGAGTTTTTATTTTGTCTTTGTACACATGTGCTTGTCTTTTGAGCACTTGCCTTTGAATGAAACTCACTGCTCTTTTTCTAACTTCTGACTCTGAACCGTTAACACTTTCAATATTGACAACACTTGGTATGAAAAGGAACAGCAGCAGAGGACTATTCCATGATTTTTTGTAGTAAAGAATTTGCACACTTCCTTAGTGTATCTCCACCATTGAGGGCATCATTGTATATCGTAAAAGAGCTGAAATAGCTATAGTTCTATTATGGTCGCTTCCTGAATCGCCTGTTTTGGCCATATGTGTTAGACTTGCCAGTATAAATATTTCCTCTTGCAAATTTTCCATCCGGCTCATTTCTTGTTTCGCTCAAGCAAGTGTGATGTCCAAGTGACGAGATGGATTCATCAATAAACACTTGTTGATTGATGCCTGTGACATTCCGTTCTGCATATAACATGATTGTAATGGTTTCCTTCGTTCTAGAGCCACATTCACCATAATTGATTTCACTCCACATTTCATGGTAGTGCCGCAAAAAAATGGCATTGAGTTCACCTTTTTGTGTATTCTCGATACCTTTGTGGTCGACATGGCCGACCGACGGCCCGATACAGATCTACCTCTTGTTGTTGTCTAAATCCGCCTCCTCTTGCCTAACTCAACAGCCTTAATTCTAGCTTCCAAATCTTGAAATTCCTCCATTACCATAGCTATTGTGAATTCCACTCAACCAAAAATGCAAGAGCTCAAGCTCTTGGTTTGCATCTATGTGTTACAATGACACTCATTGATACTAGTGATGACCACCACTACCTTCGCGTATCTTCCTCTCTACAAGAGCCTTGTTCAACGACGATTGTGGTTGGGATCAAATAAACTAGGCAACAAAAAAAACAATGGAAAAAGACAAAGCAAAAAAATGAGAAAGAGGTTATAGAGCACGAGAGCCAGTAGTTCACATTTCTAACCACTGTCCATGGCAAAGGTAGTGCATCCAACAACTTGGAAATTCCATTTGTGCCACAAACCCTTGTTGCATTGATGATAAGAGACTTGATAGGAGGCACAAAAAAAACACGATCAGATAGATGACAATATATTTTGGAATTCTTTGGCGATTGAGAACTCCTTTAGTGTTCAAGATGTGATTATAACTTGTACAAGGTTGTCACATTGAGTGCGTTAGTACGCTACCCTTGTAACACCAATGTTCTTGTGCACCAAGTGCTACATGGGCTAGATTTTTTAGTACCACGGATTGAGATAATGGAAGATTTCAAGTTTTTGTTATCTTTAGTAAGTGTACTTGGATTGCAACCATTGAAACTTTGAGTACATATTTACAGATATGAGAACAAAATTTGATATGTACTTGAGGTCCTAGGCATTGAAATATTGTGATGTATGCGATGTTGTGATACACATGATTGCTTTAAGAAATTGGGGGATTTTGAGATGAGTGAAACTTACTCCTATGGATCATTCTAAATTACTAGTACCACTGAGTAGTTGATCAAACAAAAAATCAATAACGTCAGGAACACTACTATCAACCCTCATGGGACGTGACTGGACTTGTCCAAAATATTGTATAACCAAACATCACACTTGTGGCAGTTGGCGTAAATTGCCACGACGAGTCAATGTAATAATCCAAATATCGATTTGTGGTTTTCCATGAATGTAATAAAAAAGATGCCACGTTGTAATGCAGGCGTTTGGACTTTGTGTCAAGAGACTGAAACGAGATTAGAAAGTCCGTTCGTGTCAAACTTTGATCTTACCTCCTACTCTTGGTCGCGGAAAAGGTTGGCCAGTCTTGTACAGTCAAAAAATGATTCTGGTAGCTTTAATTGACCTCCAGTTTCATTCATTTTGTTACAATATTGTACTGTTTAATTCCTCCATCTTTAGCTACAAACCTTGCTCTCTTCATGTTGTTTTTTCTAATGAGGTCATTTCAATTACCCTTCATTATTGTTTCCATTGAAAGGATAACATCATGATTCACCACTGTCACATTTGCAGATTGTTCACGTGTACAGGGAAAGAAAACACGATGAGTACCCACTTAAATGACAATCCCTCTCAACAAGAATCTGGCCATTCTCTATGGCAAGGTTTAGGATCTGAAACACATGGTACACGACCTCTATGATCGCGTTGTTGCTGATTGTGCTGACATACCATCTCCACATTTGACCACCTCTTCAGCAATTCAAATTCCTCTTTTGAGGGCTATCTTGAGCCGAATTCGGATTTGCTATCGCATGTTGTAATTCCCCTCTCCATCTTACATCCTTCGACTAGGATTGAAAGTTCACGCAATGACACTTCTGCGTCTGATCACATCGGACAGGCTCATGCTTGAGGAAAACATCGACACATGATACAAAGAGTCAACCTTGAAGAGACCAAGGCAGCTGACCCAAATGCATGACATACACCATGTTGGGATTACGGCGTGATGCACATAGCTCAGGTTGCCATGCGTCAGTTGATATAACTCCAATGGTGGCATTTGGTTGCACAATGCCACTCATGAAGTCAAGATTTCGTAACTCGACTCGGAGATGGAGTCCTTGAAGATCGCATTAACATGATCGCAACACACAGGTACTATTGATTCCACCGAGGTACTTGAGACATAGATGGATCAATCACATCCGAGATCATGCTCTTGGACTCTGGTTTTAGTTTGTTGGCAACATCATCCACCGTTGGGGTGGTGGTTTGGGGTCATGAGGCGAAACATCAACTCTTACCTGACCCCGGGCAGTTGTACACTCTTCCTATGATGGTACATATCCACACAAATCTTGATGTAGTTGTTTAACAACTTTTCATGGAGGAATGTGATATGAAGCATGTAGATTGTCTCATAAGAGAGATAGAGTATAGCCACTACACATTTGGTGAGGCTGAACACCATGCTTCTCAAGGACTAGCGCGCGACTAGGAGGTGGCGACTTCCATCCCATGTTGACGTTGAATTTGGAATTTAGGGGATCAATTCGGAGTCGTCATTTTGATCCAAGTCAATGTCAACATCCACTTGACCGGATCTCCTTGTGGCTTGCCAATCACTTTGTCAACCCTATTTTGGTTTGTGATGGTTTGGAACAGGGCAGGAACTGTTGTTTTAGAGGTCAAGATTGAACCCTGCGAGTGCATTACGACCTCAAGGCTGGTCTACAGAGCCTTGCAGGCTTGGCAGGGTGAGATATCTCGCATGTAAGATAGTTGGCTGGCCAGCATTTAACTAGCCATCTTACATGCGCTTTTTGCATGGACGATGAGTGCCTCCGGCATGCTAACTGTGTGGAGAAGATACACTGCACCCGTGAGACATTAGGCGGCTACATTGGACCAGTTTACAAGCAAGAAATCCGTTATGGTGTTTATGCAAGGCATGCCATGTCCTGCGAGTCTGGAGGAGGTTGAACATGACTCGCATGGCAGGTGAGATAGGGGGTGGGTCTAGTACAAGGTCCATGAATAGTTTTGACCTTATAAACATCGCTAGTATGTCTGGTGGGGCTATTCACGTTACCACCAATGCTCAAGCCTCTACGTCCTCCAGACAACATGTTCTGGCTGGAGACTTCCGCATCCAGGCAATCAGCAAATTCTTTAGGCCTGTCCCCACTAAAGATGGCTACCCGAGATAAGAGTGTGGTGCTTGCAAAAACGTGGTGTCAGGCAGGTCCGATAGTTTGCGCGGTCACTTTGGGACAGCTGTTCACAACATTACAAAGTGCAACGTGGCTCCTCCAGCTGCCCAGGCACTTCTTGTTCTCCCTTCCTCGCTCCCCCTTCCCCCCGGCCTCCTCTGTGCCTGTTAACAAGAAGTTGTACAATGACCAAGGCAAGGGGTCGAGTACAAATTCTAGCCCAGTTGAATGGACGAAGCTTGTCACCAAACGGAAGTAGCAAGAGCTTCGTGTAGCTGCCGGAGTTGCCGATAGCTCTAGTCCCCTTGGAGCAAACCAAGGCATTCCAATAATGGTTCTTGAACTAGGGTCTATCCTTGAGTCCCTCCGCAGCAACAGCCTGGTTTTTACAACATCGCTTAACACTATGCGCACATTACTATTGCTAGAGCACCTTGCAAAAGCTACCAATGCCTAGTGCAAGTGAAAGATCGTGAAAATCATGGAGAATAGTGCCCTTCTAATCCTGTTTGGCGGAGATGACTGTGTCTTAGAGCTCATGGAGGACGCACGGCACATAACACCAAGATTTTGGGTGCCTATCAAGAAGTGGGTGACATTTGAGATGCTTCCAACAATTACCCTTGAGCTAATAGAGCTAGAGGCATCGCTATACTATAGCTCAAAGATCTTCCCAATGTCGAGAAGTGGCTGGATATTTGAAGTTGACCGATTCACTCTATGATGACTACTAATGTAAAGAGCATAACTCACCTTTTTCCAAGACGCAAGCAGTGTCTCCACCACCGCCAATCAGGTCATAACAGTCCTTCACCACGCCATCTCTGAGGTGGGTGTTGACAAATTCATCACAGTTATCAATGAAAACTCATCCACAAATAAGGAGGCCTGTCTTGAGCTAAGAAAAAAGTACACTGATATTCTTTTCATCCTCTCTGTGGACCTTGCATTGAAAGATGTGGAAAAAATAGAGTGGGGATCAATCCTCATCATTAAGGCAGAGCGCACTGTGTCGTTCTTCCATAACAAGGGCCTTCTCAGGCGAAGGTTGAAAACAGCGGGTGGTTTGTTCTTGTTTCTTGCTGTAGCCACCCGGTTTGGGTCAGTGTACAAGATGTTCGAGATTTAGTTGAAGCTATGTGAGAGTATTGTGAATATTGTCAGCGGCCTGAGGAAAAGAAAGTTTGGCGATGTTGGCAAGGATGCTAAGTAGAACGCACAAAACGTGAAGCTTGTAGGCTTGTGAAGATGGGCACATTCTGGGTGCAGGTTAAGGTTGTGGCCTAGCTCATGGTTCCAATTTTCCTTCCTATATGCAAGCCTCACAGTGCAAGGGGGAAAACTAGGATCATTCGTGGGAATTTATTGGACACAACCGTTGCTATGAAGTCTCTTGCTTCATCTTGAGGTTGTTTTCATGCTCCATGCAACTCTGAGTGGGTGAATTTTGTTGCTGAGAATCTGAGCTTCTATTGGTCTGACCATATATCATGTTCCATCTTTGCCACAGCTCATCATTGCCACTTGCAGCAGTTTGACCAAACGTTTGATGATGATGAAAAATGTTGGAGGCTGTAATTATTTCTGACCGCACTACTATTTGAGCAACGTCAACAGGTCACCATAAATGGGGACCTGGAGGCTTTTGGGAATGGGAAGATCATGATGGAGGAAGAACCATCCAAAGAGAGGGAGGTGCTGGGCGCAAAGAAACAACTGCTGTAGGTGATAGCATGCGAGCTGCCTTGATACAAGTGGCATGCCAATGACATGACCAGCCTTCCAACTCTGTGAACCTTGCCATGCGACCGTTGGCCAACTATGCAGTACCTCTGACAACGAGCAAACCTTTTTGAAGCATGGACTCCTATACATGGCCCAGGAAAACCCTTAGCATGTACCAATACCGAAGATGCTGGTCCACACAAATGTGCAACTGACACATATGTACCCCGAGACAGAAACAAGGAAGCTCACAACGGACATCAATCAAGTCATAGAGGAGGAAACTGGGGATAGTGGAAGTGAAGCAGATGGGGATATTGAGAGTATGCATGACTGAAACTTCACATTGGATACCCTCATTGTAGATGTAGCAGACAGTTATTAACTTGAGGTGGTAGAGGTAAGGGAGGGGGAAGAGAGTGAGGGATGAAACAACACTTAGGATGAGGATGGGGATGATGAGGATGAGGATATTGGGTAGATGGAGGGAGAGCGAGATGATGATAACAATAAGGAGAACAATTAGGAGGGAGATACTGGTAGAATTTCCAAGGTGAAAAGGATTTTCCACACCTGAATCAAGAGCCTCAGTCTATCAGGTTCAATGGATGTAGTTGTACTGCAGCTGCATCTGATGGAAATGCTTGTGGTTTCTCTAGGGGACTTCGCAAAGGCCACTAGGTACCTTCATAGTTAGGTCACTGACAAGATTGCATGTCCACATGCTGTGTTCAATTCTAGCAGTCCTCATCCTTTCCTAGTTTTGACTGCTGCATTTATACTACAATTGAACTGCTCCAAGACGGGTTTTTTTTTTTTTCTAAACTCCAAACGAAGGAGTTGAATAGAGCTCAACCTGAAAGTGTTCGTTTTGTTTCCCACGCTCTGTATAGTAGAAGGGTTTGAGTAGTCCTCCCCCTGAACCTGTTCATAGTGTTTTCCATGTTTTGCTTAGTACAAGTGAATGCATAAGTAACATAGACAATTGTCAGTTGATGACTTGGTATATGCCATCAACAATATATATGTGGGTAGTTTGATCACTATAATGTTATAAATGTGGGTTGAAAATGAGAAGTTTTCTAGGTAAACTGTACCAATAAATGATATGCACACCATTTATGGTCAATCACCCCAACTTTACACACTGATAAACTAGTGTACAAATCTACAACATATGGGGATGATGTTTCATGGAAATGAGTTCCCATGAATAGGCATGTTTCTTGGAAGTTGTGTGTACATCCTAGATACACAAGTATTATTATGTATAATACCCTGGAAGTTTCATTGAAATTCCTTTGACTTCTCATACTTTTGAAAATATTTTCAAATTCTAATACTTCTGATTTACAAGCAACAAATAGGTGTTAGACATGTACTTGTTGAATGTGACCTATTTCGTGTTCATACGCTATTTGTGTTATGCTTGTTTTATCTTACCGAACCTATTTGCGTCATCCTTTGCTGTTAAGTGCACTTAATTTCTTTCAAATCCAGTGGACGAAGTATTCATATTGTGGGTATTTGGGTCCGAAACATACACTTGCCTCCATGTGTGCAGAGCGAGAATGTCCGCTAAGAAATTGCAAGGCGACTTTGCCCTCGGAGTCAAACCTCGCCGACTTCGCGAGTGACGTCGTTCCCTTTTGACATCGGCATCGCCAACGTCAGAAGCAAGAACGTCGAGAATGGTTGATTTCGCCTTCGACAGTTATTGCCATCAAAGTAGGAGCAAACCCCTTTGTTACACCGGGGGCTTGGTGCTTTATGTTTGTTAGGAAACCCCAAACTTAAAGCAAACCCCATAGTTGCACTGCGGGGATGGGGTTTCAAACATTGGAATACACAAGTTCGAACACTTCGCATTTCCACAATACACCTCCAGATACACTCCTCAGATACACTCGAGGTGCTTTGGAGGGGGGGACGACTGGTTTTTGGGGTCTTGTTATGGAACGCGTATGGATGGTGGTTATTGAAAACACACAAGTCGTTGTTCTTAGTGTCTATCCGCGACGCTCTCCGCTACACCACCCCGATACACTCTTGATACGGAGGGGGGATATGGATAGTCCTCTACCCCCCCTCCTCCAAGTTGAAAGTGTATTGGGACGGTGTATTGGAGTGTGTATATGAGGGGTATCAAATCCTTTAACTTGTGTACAAAGAGAGAGTACCACAGAAGTGTTCACATGTCTCGTATCGATAGACATTTCAGATCCACTCCACGCTACACTCGCCACATACACTCGACGTGTTTGGGAGGGGGGGGACGACATGGAACAGTGGAATACACAAGTTTGAACACTAGGCATTTCCACAATACACCCCCAAATACACTCCCCAGGTACACTCGAGGTGCTTGGAGGGGGGGACTAGGTGTCGGGTTCCTGTCAGGGAACGCGTATGTATGGTGGTTATCGGATATACACAAGTCGTAGTTTCGAGTGTCTATCTACGACACTCTCCGCTAAACCACCCCGATACGCTCTCGATATGGAGGGGGGATATGGATAGCCTTTCTACCCCCCCCCCCTCAGTCAAAAGTGTATTGGGGCAGTGTATTGGAGAGTGTATCTGAGGGGTATCAAATCCGTAAACTTGTGTACAAAGAGAGAGTACCACAGAGGTGTTCACATGTCTCGTATTGATAGACATTTTAGATACAATCCNACAAAACACATTCCTCAGAAGAAGAATGAGACAGACGGGTGGGAGATCAAGGGAGGGGAGTGGGGGGAAGAGGGTGGGAGGGCGGGAGGGAGGTAGAGAAGGAAGGAAGGAAGGAAGGAAGGAGAAAGGGATGGGAGTGGAGGAAACCAGGAACGTATGTAACAAGGGCACAAGAGGCGAGGTGAGTAGAGGACTCACTTCGGTTTTGGCGATGGTGGCCAACGCCTGTCTTGTGCTGTCGTAGTGCGGAATGCTGCTGGCTGCTGGTTTGCTATGTGCTGCTGCTGCTGCTGCTGTTGTTGTGCTCCTGTCATTCACTGCGATCATGATCCAGCGATACACGTGTCATAGTGAAAACCACTGGTCTCACTTTCAAGTGCAGCAAGCATTGGCCATGTGGCATGGCATGGCATGGCATGGAATAGCATGGCATGGCATGGCATGGCATGGCATGGCATGGCATGGCATGACATGACATGGCATGCCATGGCATGCCGCGGCATGGCATGGCATAGCATGGCATGGTATGGCATGAGATGGCATGGCATGGCATGGCATGAGATGGCATGGCATGCCAGGGCATGGCATGGCATGGCATGAGATGACAGGGCATGGTATGGCCTGGCTCGGCAAGGCCTGGCATAGGATGACAAGGTGCGGCATGGCAGAGCGGAGCATATCATCTCAGGGGAATGGCATGGCCTGGCACAGCATGGGAAGGCGTAGCACATCATGACACCTCATGTGATTTCAGCCATGGCATGGGTTAGTTACAAGAAGGCAAGCCATCAGATGGCCATGGCATGGCAGGGCGCAGAGTGTGTAACTTGTGGCAGCATGGAATGGCAGGGCGCAGAAAATCAAGGAGTCGCAAGCTAGTGCATATCAGGGCACGGCCAGGCATGGCCTCGCACGCTATGCCAGGGCATGGGAATGGCATGATATGGCATGGCATGGAAGGGCATGGCATGGGAAGGGCATGGCATGACGTTTGCACGGCATGGTACTCTGCAGCATCCATGGCATGGCATGACAAGTGCAGCATGAGAACCAACGCCAATGTTCACCCAACAAAGGCATGCAGAGATAGAAGAAGCAACGGCATGCAGATAGAAGACGAGAAAGAAACCAGAGGACCAGAGGATGACCTGCTGTGGTCCACGTCCCACCCAAAGGCACGCCACACAACGTCATGGCACAGCATGGTATGCCATGGCAGAGCATGGCATGGGATATGGCACAGTATGGCATGACGTGGCATGGCATGTCACAACAGGGCATGGCATGACACGTAGAGAATGGAAAACGGGGTTTTTTCCCGTCTCACTGAAGATTGCGTCAACATTGAGCACTCATCCGTCCCGCATGCAGCATAATGGGCGCTTCAACTTCTGTCCGAACACAACAGAAGCCCTTGCGCTAAGGTCTCCTGGGCAACTTGTGAGATTTTGCCGAGCTGCAGTCTCGTTTGCCGTTCCTTAACAGGACGTCATGGCACAGCACAGCATGGCACGACACAGCATGGCACGACACAGCATGGCACGACACAGCATGTCACGACATGGCACGGCACAACACGGCATGGCACAACACGGCACGACATGGCATGGCATGGCATGGCATGGCATGGCATGGCTAGGCATGAGTATTCGAATATATTCGACCTTGGCAACCACTATTTGATATTCGGAAGTATTCGGATTCGAATACTTTGGTATTCGAATCGTTGGCTTTTTTTCTGGATTGGGGGTATTTGATATTTGAATACTTGTCAAATACTTGTCGAATACCTGTCGAATACCGAACATATTCGAATATGTTCGACAATGACCGAATACTTGTTGAATATTTGTCGAATACTTGTCGAATAGTAGTTCGAATACCTTTCGAAAACTTGCCAAATACTTGCCGAATACCAGTATTTGGAGGTATTTGATATTCGAATACTTGCCCATGTCTCTTGGTGGGGGGTATTTGATATTTAAACTTTTGTCGAATATCAAATACATTTGACGAATATCGAATATCGAATACTTTTTCGCTCATGCCTAGGCATGGCATGGCATGGCATGGCATGGCATGGCACGATATGGCATGGCATGGGATGGCCTGGCATGGCACACCAATAAAAAAATTCACCCTGCATGCGCGTGCGGACAATGTCCAGAGGATGCAGCAACGATGTGGTCGCCATTCCCGCCACCGCTCCGGCCACTCCGTGCTGCCACCGCCGCTGCTCCTGCTGCTTTTGCTTCTGCTCCTGCTTCTGCTCCTCCCCTGGAGCCATTCTTGGCGCTCCAGGACCTCCATCCATCACTATAGCTGCAGAATACTGCTGCTGCCGTAACTGCCGCTGCCGCCTCCGCCACCGCCACCACCGCAGCCGCCGCCGCCGCCTGGGCTGCTGCTGCTCCTGCTGAGGCACCGCAGTACCGCACCTCACGTGACCTGCTGCTGCTCCCTTCGCAGGTACCGATCTTGCACGTCGCCGACGATGCTGCGTGGAACCATCACACCATGAGCGGCCTCGCGGCTGGGCGGAAGGGTTGAGTTCAAGTTCTCTGGCTAACATATCGCGCATACCCTGGCTCACTCCGAATTCACAGGAGCTTCCGATGTTGCTGAGCTAGATCCGGGTTCGCAGTTTCTTATCTGTCTTTAAACCCGGGGATACAATGACTGAGGACTGGAGATGAACCCGAAACCTCAAGAGAATATTACGTGATGGAAAGTTAAACCTATGTTATTGAGGCTTTTAAAGGGTACATGGGTCTGAAGTCGATGTTAGGTAGAATCCCCATTTCATTTTTTTCGTCACATTAATCTATTGATAATTTGAAATATTTCATTTCATTAAAACTTAAACTAAAGTTAAAACAATTAATTCAAGGGGGATTCCTTTTTACCCACCATTTGAAAAATTTATGCGCAGCCATGGGAGAAGATGCCTAGTATGCCCACTTTTTGGCATGTCCCTTCCATTTTTCCCACACTTTTTAACTCGTGCGCACTATGTCCAAAGTTTAAAAAGGTTGCACTAAAAAACCAATTTTTACGGGCTGACTCCGATACCCACTTTTCTTGGTAGCCGGCGGCAGGGCCGCACAACGCTACAACAGCAAAACGGGTCCCTAGTGGGAGATCTGCACATGCGAAGAGTATGCGTGCTTAGAGGCTACGTGGCATGCCACGGTGTCAGGCCTCCAACGTGTACCGGAAGACCACTCATACGACGTATTCCAGCGTACCTACTGTTGCGACCAAGCATGAGCTGACACGACAAACGGACGTCGTCGATGCACTGTCGTAGGATGCCCTGATTCACGAGTTTTGGGTCAATCATTCCGCCGAAACAGCCTCTTCGCAACCGTCAGCTATGCGCGATGCACATGGTAACGAAAAATTATGTTTGCGATGGTTTCACCTTACAAACCAAGAGAATGTACCGGCTAAGCAATTTTCTTCGACGTGCTGAACAATGTACAACATCGCACCGAGCATAATGCGTTTTTGTTCACGCAGCGATGCCCCTTCAATTGGGTCGACAAACCATCCTTGGCTCCGACGACATGTCATCCGAGGGGCGCGTGAACTACGGAGAAGGTCGATGATGGAATACTGGATGTTATGTGGATTCCTTTGTTGCACACCGAGCATGGGTCGCAATCAAGGAAGAATGGGACCGCACACTGGGACGTAAGGGGTGCGTACATGGCCGCCATCCGCCAAAGGCCACATGGCTCGCGACACCTGAATCCATGGCACAGACCCTCGACTGGCCATTGCCCAGTGTGAGACCATTGAACTACCCAGACGTATGGGAGCCATGGATCTCATCCAAATCTCACTGTCCATGCGGATGTAACCACTCCTAGAGCACATACAAATACGGAGCTGGCAACCGTCATTAATCATCTCCATTCACACTGTTGTACATCGTACAAGACATGGGTCGACCGGTCAATGGACATGACGGCACCGAGCCCACTGACGTTATGGACGTGCGTACGCCCACCAACCGTACCTACACATGGGCAACTGTTTCGAGGGTGTACCGATGGGATGAAGTTAGCGTATGGGGCGGCGATCCTACCACACCCAGCAGGCCACATCTCACTCCCCATCAAGTGAAGGAGGCATGGGCTACGATCAAGGCTCGTTGGGACACGCTCATTGCAACGGAGGTCCAACCCAGTTGGGTGAACGACCCATGCGAACCAGAGACCATGTGCTGGATGCTGGGTGTTCGCATGCCAACTCCTCGTCCACCAAACACCCCAGGGCACTGGATGCCTTGGACTTGATACCCTAGGTGGATGCTTTCGTCATGTTTTCATCTGTTGTACCAGTGAGTCATCTGGTGGCGGACTACCAGCTTGGAGCTGACCGACGACCGTTCCAGAGCTCTGGACGCTACCCGGGACTTCCTGCAGTTTGTCTACAGCACGCAGGACTTTATCGGTGGACTGGCCGTGGGCCCGATTTGCATGTTTTGCATTGTGTGTCCATCGTTCGATGCCGGATGCATGCATGTGACCAGTCGTAGCGTTCGGATTGTGATTCTGCACGTCTGGGTTTAGACCACGTAGCGTTCTGACATGTGTGCGCAGAGTTACGGCTAAAACAGTGGTTTTGGGCCGGCTTTAGGACAAATATTGCACTACCGTGTGCGACACCCGCCGTGCGCCGCGGCAGGTACTTATGCCATGGACCTGTCATTTTTCATCTCTCTCTGCAAATGCTATTCAAGGATTCCGACACTTTGCCTTGTGTTCCCTAGCCAAACTCTTGCCGTTGCGTGCACGACCATTGACTATCGTCACCGTCTGATCAGGCACTGACGCCTGGTCAACGGGAGTGTTGCTAGAAAGCTTCTTTGCATCTTCTCATGGTATCAGAGCAGTGAGACAGTTCTCACTGAGCTGCGCAGCAGAGACGTAGTAGAGCAGCAGCAGTGAGAGTCACCGCTGCAGCATATCTACTAGGGCCTGTCAAAGACAGCCAGACGCCGTCCACGCAGCCCACACGTGTCACGTGAGACCGTAGCAGCGGCGTTGTCACCGTGCCAGCAGCAGCATAGTAGCAGAGCAGCAACAGCAGCAGCATCGTCGTAGTAGCAGCTAGAGCAGTGCGTGGCGGCTGTAACGAGTGCAGCCGCCGTCCACAGCCACAGCGGCGGCCGTGGCAACAGCAGCGAGCAGCGGCAGCGGCGGCAGTAGTAGAGCAGCAGCAACAATAGCGACACGGCAGCAACAGCGGCAGCCGCAGTGGCAGCAGCAGCAGCTGTAGCAGTAGCACCGCCGCAGCAGCAGTAGCGGCAGCGCACGACGGTGGCAGCGAGTAGCAGTCGCAGCGTGCAGTAGCAGCAGCGGTATTGCGCAGCCGCTACTGCCACTACTGCGCACGCAGCAACGCAGCTGCTGCTGCAACTGATAGCACAGCCGTAGCAATAGCTGAGCGGAAGCTGCTGCGCTGCCTCCGCGCAGCTCCCGCGCAGACGCTGCGGAGCAGCTGCACGCTCCCGCAGAACCGCCGAAAAGAAAAGAAAAAGAAAAAAAAACGGAGGGAGTCGTGCCGACATCAGCATTTTTGCCTGCTGATGTCATCAGGTCGTGCTGATGTTAGCAACCACTTGCTGACGTCAGCACCATACTTAGCCAAGTTTTTGGCCGGGAAAGTAATAATTGCCAGCGTCTCAACTCCTTGAGAAACGCTGACGCTTTCAAAATCCGACAAAATTGACCTGTCGACCCATACTGAGAGGCAACATGGACTCGTCGGACAACAAGGACAAGGCTAGAGGTGATCCCTCCTCCTCCTCTTCTGGGGTCCTGAGCCCACGCTCGTAGGCCATTGAGGACCTGCGGAGCCAGCAGGTTGAGATGCGTCGCCTACAGCAGGAGCAGACTAATGCCATTCGTACGCTGACTGAGCTTCCGTGTGGCGAGTCCACAGTCCCACGGCAGGTTTCTGAGGGAGCTACGGGCGTCGCGGTCTCTACACAACAGTCGGCTGAGGCACCCGTTATAGGAGCTCGACCTGACCTACCACCTCCTCACCTCCTGGATGATGAGCCATTCATGCCAGGCATGCCAGATGACTCCCCGGAACATGAGATTCGAGTTCTTCAGGAGCGCCTCCGTCAGCTGCAGACGGGCACCCGATCTCCTCGGATCCCTACGGTGCGATCGTCACCCGACTATCCCGGTGACTATCCCCTTCCAGTAGTCTTCCCCGTCTCTCGTCCTCCTCGGCCTGCGGTTGCTCTCCCCATGGAGCGGCAACCCAAGGACTTTGAGACACCATCTCCACGGTACATCACTGAGGACGGCTTCGACTGCTAGGAGATCCTTTTTCAGGTCTGGGCTGCTTCAGAGGGCGTGTGGCCCTACTACCACAGCCCGTATCAGCCTACAGACCCAGCACAGGTGCTGACAGCAGCCAAGACGATGCGCGGACTCCTCTATGCCATGCTACGCGAGACCGTTGTTGTCTTCCGCCCCTTCCTTGGAGAGCCGGGCACAGGCACGGGCGCCGACCCACGCGGGGGTTGGGATCTGGCCTTATCCCTGCTGGCTGCAGAGACGCACGCCACCCGTGCAGCACACATTCGTGCCTTTCACTCTCTCTGTCAGGGGCCTGCAGAGCCTGCAGCTGATTACTGGTGACACGCCATGCGCATCTACACACGCCTTGAGATCTCCAGAGGCACACAGTTGTGGGCGCTCTGTACGATGATGCTCGGAGTTTGCCTTGAGTATACTGACATCTTCACACGGTACAGCGACGCTATCCTTGAGCCCTTTTCAGCCACTCTGCAGCTTCTCCCTTGGGCCCATCAGCTCTTCCTCCAGGTGACTTCAGCTCGCGAGGCAGCCGTGGCCCATCAGGAGACTTCCCTTGCTACAACAGTCGTCGCATCACCACCATCATCCCT
This sequence comes from Penium margaritaceum, assembly GCA_023375785.1. NCBI lineage: Eukaryota > Viridiplantae > Streptophyta > Zygnematophyceae > Desmidiales > Peniaceae > Penium > Penium margaritaceum. Next base: position 28,453 of record SZWC01016880.1, read on the forward strand.
CCTGCAGTCTCCTTCTTCATCCTCCATCATGTCCTCGTCTTCCTCCTCCTCTTTGGCCTCACCCACACCCACTCAGACACAGGGTGTTGTAGCAACAGCTCAGGGGAAGAAGAAGAAGGGGAAGCGAGGACCAGGTCAGCAGCAGTCACAACAGCAGTCGCCCTCCAGTGGTAGCAGTGGATGTTCCGTTCACCTCTAGAACTGTGGAGGCGCCCATCTCTACACCGAGTGCCAGCAGCCGCTCGACTGGGCGCGGATTACTCGTTGGCTCCAGGCTGCACACGCCCTAGGTTCCACGTCCAGCACGTCATCCTCGCCATCCTCCAGACACGTGGTGGCCAGGACCACAGCTGTTCCTGTTTCTCCACCGGCGAGTAGCAGCAATCGAAACCCATGCGATCGCACCATTGCCGAGCTCCGACACCTTCTAGCGCTCCACTTTCAGGGAGGTGCGAGTGTGTTTTCACAGCCGAGTGATTCACAGACTGTCGGTCTGTCTGCTCTTGTGGCTTGGGATGACTCGTGTGGGGGGGCACAGTCGGCATGTGATGATGATGGACCTGACGGTATAGATTGGATTCATGAGTCTCACTTTTGTGCCCTTCGTCGTTTCTCCCCACCTGCTGCCTAGCGTCTATCTGAGGCCGAGTGTTCCATTGCCCGTTGTACAGTGACGTCCTCCAGTCGTGAGTCATGTGGCACTTGGATCATCGATTCACGTGCCACTCATCACATGACGTGTCGTCGTAGTGACTTCGTTGTTCTCAGCCCTGTTGCGTCTGCTCGTTCCGTCCGCACAGGCTCTAGTCAGTCCTTGCCAGTCCAGGGTGTTGGGATCGTGCATTCTGATGGTCCGTCTGGCCCTTTGTATCTCTCTGAGGTGCTGTTTGTGCCTGACCTTGAGCTCAGTTTGCTTTCTGTATGTGCTTGCACATTGATGGGACTCTTTGTGGAGCACACTGCCGAGTCCACGACTGTGACTGCCATTGACACTCGCAGCGTGGTTCTGCGTGCCTCAATTGCGGATGACCTGTACCATGTCTCCCGGACTTCTGCTCCTTGCTCCCCTTCCCCTTCAGCTCGTGTTTTTGTCAATGGTGTCCTGTCTCCTGAGCACCAGCGATTGCTTCATCGCTGTCTGTGTCATGTGGGCGCCGACACTGTGTCGAAGCTCATTCGGACACGGCCCGCTCTTGGTCTTGATGCTGCTTCTTTCGAGAAGCCGCCCAAGACCGACTGTCTCTTCTGCGCCCAGGGTAAGATGCATCACTGCACCTACCCTGACTCTCGTTATCGTGCACTTTGCCCTCTTGAGTTAGTCCATTCGGACCTTCTTGGTCCTCTTCCTGTCGAGTCTTTCTCCAATAGGGGTCGATACGTCCTGACTCTGGCTGATGACTTCACCCGGATGCAGTGGGTCTACAGCCTGCGCCAGAAGAGTGACGCCGCTCTCGCGGTTTGCCTCTGGCTAGTGATGGCTGAGCATCAGTCCCGCCACACACTGCACACCTTCTGCTCGGATCGTGGCGAAGAGTTTCTAGGCGAGATGGATAGCTTCTTCGCTGAGCACGGGATTTTTCACCATATCTCTGCTCCTGCTACTCCTCAGCAGAACGGTGTTTCTGAGCGTTGGAATCGCACCATGGAGGATGCAATTGGCGCTATGCGGTCTGAGTGCGGTCTCCCAAAGTCCTTCGCTTTTGAGGGCTTTGCCTACATGACTTGGGTCTGGAACCACCTCCCGCACGGTCCCCTTCCGGACCACGTTACACCGTATGAGCTCTGGTTTGGCCACCGTGGTGACCTTTGTCTTGCTCGCGTCTGGGGGTCCTTGGCTTCTGTGTGGTACACCGAGGACCAGTAGGGGTCCAAGGTCTCACCGCGGGGTCACTTTGTGTACCTTTGTAGGCATCTCCCTGCGATCAAAGGCCTGGCACTTTTGGGACCCTAACCGTCGTCGCATTGTCGAGTCACGCGACGCGCTCTTCTTTGAGTCCCTCACCTACCGTGATCTCATATCGATTACGTTGATGTTTGTCATGCACATCCCAACATGTGAGGTTTCTCGCCGGATGGGGGAGTCTTTGCCTGTGAGCACCCCTCGCCAAGCTGATATGTCCGTTCGAGCTCCCTCCACTTCACAGTCTCCGGCTCTTGATGACCCAGCAATCATCGGTGCCGGCCCAGAGACCTCTCTAGCACCATCGGGTTCTACCCCGTTTCCCTCGCCTCCCTCAGGTACCCATGATCCTACACCTGTGCGTACTCATGTGTCCGCCAGCACTCCTGCCTCTGTGTGTGGCCCTGCCTCACTTGCCCCTACCTCACCTGCCCCTACGGTCACACCGAGTCCCGTGTCTCCCACACCCGCATCTCCTCGCACGACATCACCAGCTCCCTTGCCTCAGCTCTCTACGGCTGTGATTGTGCCCGTTCGTGAGCCTGAGGTGCGCCCCTTGAGCCCAGGTTCCTCCCGTGAGCCTGGTGGTCGTCTTTGACCATTGGACTCCGGAGCTCAGCGAGCGTCTGGCCCTGCACCCAGGCGCTCCAGTCGTAAGGTTGCGAGTGGTGACCTCGGCACAAAGGCCCTAGGCCTGAGTGTCCGTACTGAGCACACAGAGGTACACCCAGCGTGTCCCGTAGGGCACGATCTCGTCACTCGCGAGTTCCATATCGCTTGTGATGCAGCAGCCAATCTTGTGGTCTTCAGACCTAGAACTAAGGCGAGCGCTCTTGCCACGCAGAGCTCTCCCTCTTTGGCGCCTGACCCAGGCACACTGAGGGAAGCTCTCTCATCACAGGATGCTGACGCTTGGTGTGTTGCTTGCGAGGATGAGCTTCGCACCATCCGAGAGCACAGAGTTTACGAGCTAGTCGACCTCCCACCTGGGAGGAAGGCTATTCAGGTCAAGTGGGTCTTTCGCAAGGAAGTGAAGCCAGATGGCTCACTAGAACGCCACAAGGCTCACTTGGTCATCAAGGGGTATTCTCAGATTGAGGGCATCGATTACAATGACACCTTTGCCTCTGTCGGCCGTATAACCTCAGCTCGAGCTTTGTTCGGTGTAGTGGCTCAGCATGACTAGGAACTACACCAGATGGATTTGAACAATGTGTTCCTCCACGGCTCTCTCGATGAGGAGATCTACGTGGCTCAGCCACCCGGCTTTGAGGACGGCGACAAGGTCTGGCGCTTGCGCAAGTCCTTTTACGGCCTCAAGCAGTCTCCTCGGTGTTGGAACCAAGAGATCACTGGCACCCTGACTCGTGCGGGATATGTACAGAGCAAGGCAGATCCCTCTCTCTTCATCCGCTGGACGCCTGAGTGGTTCACCGCCATCCTGGTCTATGTCGACGACCTTATGATTGCTTCTCCTTCACTGGAGGCCGTGAAGGAGGCCGAGATCGTCCTCTAGACTGCCTATAGGATGAAGGACCTTGGTCCTACAGCGGTGTTTCTTGGCATGGAGATCGTACGAGACCGCAAACGTGGTAATCTGCTACTACACCAGGCCCGATACGCACGTGTTTTGGGGGAGTGCTTCAGCGACCTCCTCAGCGCTGTACCCACGGCTTCCACACCTCTCACACTCGACGGGCAGGATGCCCTGAAGGTGGAGGATCCCACACAGCTGGGGGAGACAGTGGATGTGACCTTGTACCTCCGTCTCATCCGATCTCTGATGTACATGGCCACTACCACACGTCCGGACATTGCATTCGCTGTCAACCTCCTTGCCCAGTTTTCGCAGGTTCCACGTGCTAGAGCCCTTCATGCGGCTATGCGAGTTGTGCGGTACGTGGTCTCCACACCGTACCTCGGACTCTGCTTTCGCCGGCAGTGTTCGGTGGTCCTTGACGGCTACACTAACAACGACTAGGCCTGGACCCCAGACGGACGCAGTTGCACCGGTTACGTGTTCCTTCTCGATGGCACCGCTGTTTCCTGGCGCAGCGAGAAGCAAGGCTGCATTGCACATAGCTCATCGGAGGCAGAGTATGTCGCTCTGGGTGTAGGGGCTACTGAGGCGGTATGGCTGCAGCGCCTGTTCCTTGAGCTGGGTCACTCAGTACCCGTCATTGTGCTTCGTTGCGACAACCAAAGTGATTTTACCATTGCGGAGAACTCTGGTGTCTTCCATGCTCGCACGAAGCACATCGTAGTGGAACATCACTTTGTGCGTGACCTAGTGGAGTGACATGTGATCTCCGTCATTTGGGTTGGCACTGACATGCAGCGCGCTGACTTCTTGACGAAGGCACTAGCACGCGGAAAGTTCCTGGTGGCCATTCGTTCTGTCGGACTTTGCCCCTTGCCTGAGAGTGGTTGAGTGTGGGATGTTGTGGTGACCATTCGTTTTGTTGCTGCACACGTTGTTGTACTCGTTTCAGTGCTGCACGTGTATGGACATGCGTACCATCGGGTCATGGGGGAGTGTTGTGATTTGTGATGTTCGTGTCGACCTGTACAGTTTACTATGACCACTCGGCCGTGTCCATACTCGTGCAGATCCCTGATGCGGACTCAGGCGGTACCGGTGCTTCATCTGGTGGCGGACTACCAGCTTGGAGCTGACCGACGACCGTTCCAGAGCTCTTGACGCTACCCGGGACTTCGTGCAGTTTTTCTGCAGCACGCGGGACTTTATCGGTGGACTGGCCGTGGGCCCGATTGCATGTTTTGCATTGTGTGTCAACCGTTCGATGCCGGATGCATGCATGTGACCAGTCGTAGCGTCCGGCTTGTGATTTTGCACGTCTAGGTTCAGACGGTGTAGCGTTCTGACATGTGTGCGCAGAGTTACGGCCAAAACAGTGATTTTGGACCGGTTTTAGGACAGATCTTGCACTACCGCGTGCGACACCCGCCGTGCACCGCGGCAGGTACTTATGCCATGGACCTGTCATTTGTCATCTCTCTCTGCAAATGCTATTGAAGCATTCAGACACTTTGCCTTGTGTCCCCTAGCCAAACTCTTGCCGTTGCGTGCACGACCTATGACTGTCGTCACTGTCTGATCAGGCATTGACGCCTGGTCAACGGGAGTGTTGCTAGGAAGCTTCTTTGCATCTTTTCAGGAAGTTCTATAGCTACCTGAACTTGTGTGTTTTTTTACACATGAGGCACAGTCTTTGACTAAAATCTTTTGCAAGAGAGGGATTCTTGTCCTTAAGGGTGCAACATAGGTTCCATCACCTCTTAAGCTGTCTAATCCACACAAAAAAGGTGTTCAAATCAATGGTTACGCTCTCGCAAGAAATGCACGACTAGCCGTAGCTGATGAAGCCACGCAACGTGCACAAAAACGTCAAACTCCATCCTCCACATTTCTCCCCCTGCTGGTTTGTTTTAACAGCCAAACACATACAAGCTGCAATTTTCCCACCGTGCATTGACTCAGAGTGGCAAGAAAAAACTGCGACAATTGCAAGTGCCTGTTTCAACAACTCATGCTTCGGGGATGTTCTGGTGTCCAGGATGTGCCGCGGTTCAGGTGCATCTACATTAAGGCCCACTACCCCTATCATTACTAATTGTATATGCCGATCCAACGGTTATGTAAGAAATCTAGAAAAAAATGAATGAATTTTATGATGCTTCCCACCGACTTGACCTTAATGTGAAAGATCCAACAAAACAGCCTTGACAAGTGAGGACATGATGATGGAGAATTGGCCTCGAATCAGGTATGTGATACGGGCATCGTAAAGTACAAAAGACACACGATACTATCAATTAGCTTTGTAACAAAAGATTTTTGTATTTTTCCATGACGTGTTGGCGATCCACTCAGGCCAGAGACTGACTTCTCATTTGTCCGCTCTCCATCTGGATGGCTTGTGTTTTGTCGAGTATGAGCTTCCACCATCGCCAAGAATAGGTCGTAGATGGACATCCTAGAACATAGGGATTTGATAATGGGTGTTTCACTTTTACAAGGACGCGCTACAGCATCGAGGAGCACAGACAATAGGCAGTCATAACCCCACGTCAAAGTGGGGTCAGATTAGGCACTTTTCATAGTTTTGAAACTTTAAACTAAAATATGAACTATTTTTTACATTTTGTAGAACCAGATGGGAGCTTTGAGTTTATCGTTGTAAGCACGTGCTTGCCTTTTGAACACTTGCCTTTGAATGAAAATCACTGCTCTTTTTCTAACTTCTGACTCTGAACCGTTAGCACTTTAATGACAACACTTGGTATGAAAAGGAACAGCGCCAGAGGACTATCCCATGTTTTTTTTTGTAGTAAAAAATTTGCACACTTGTTTAGTGTATCTCCACCATTGAGGGCATCATTGTATATTGTAAAAGAGCTGAAGTAGCTAGAGTTCTTTTATGGCCGCTTCCTGAATCGCCTATTTTGGCCATATTTGTTAGACTTGCCACTATATTTATTCTTGCAAATTTTCCAGCCGGCTCAGTTTGTGTTTCGCTCGAGCAAGTGTGATGTCCAAGTGACGTGATGGATTCATCAATAAATACTTATTGATTGATGCCTATGACATTCCGTTCTGCATATAACATGGTTGTAATGGTTTCCTTTGTTCTAGAGCCACATTCACCATCATTGATTTCACTCCACATTTCATGATAGTGCCACACAGAAATGGCCTTGAGTTCAACTTTTTGTGTGTTTTGGAAACCTTTGTGGTCGACATAGCCGACCGGCGTCCCGATACAGATCTACCTCTTGTTGTAGTCTAGATCCGCCTCCTCTTGCCTAACTCAACAGCCTTAATTCTAGCTTCCAACTCTTGAAATTCCTCCATTATCATAGCTCTTGTAAATTCCACTCAACCACAAATGCAAGAGCTCAAGATCCTGGTTTGCATCTATGTGTTACAATGACATTCATTGATACTAGTGATGACCACCACTACCTTCGCCTATCTTCCTCAATACAAGATCCTTGTTCAACGACAATTGTGGTTGGGATCAAATAAACCAGGCACAAAAAAAAACAATGGAAAAGAAAAAGAAAATAAATGAGAAAGAGGTTATAAAGCACGAGAGCTAGTAGTTCACATTTCTAACCACTGTCCATGGCAAACGTAGTGCATCCAACAACTTGGAAATTCCATTTACGCCACGAACCCTTTGTTGGAGTGCTCAATTACTACGCTGGTTTACTGCTCCGTAACAGTGGAGTTGCTACTGTGATCGGAGGACCGTAGAAGGAGTTACAGATTTCATCGTACCTTTTTTGGAGTTCATTTTGGCTGAGAATCTTCTTCAGCCTCAACCAGATGTGTCTCTGGTGTCCAATCCCTTGGGGGCAAAGGGGCCTGGACTGTAAATAGTATGTAGGCATGCTCACGAGGCAGCGCATGCCCTTTGCCAACTCCTAGGGAGATAGCAGGTTACACACTGCACAGTGCTGCATAGGCACACAAGGCGGGGTTACCTATTCCTGCCTAGCAACCATGCACCAAGGTTGGAGAACAACATCTACTGCATCATCTTCAACATGCGTAAGGATCTCCAAATCTACATCAACCTGTGCAGCAGAATCAACGGTGGATAGCTTCTGAAGGAAGCTACCTGATGAAGAACCTTCACCATGAAATTGGATGAAGCTTCCTCCATTAGGAAGCTTCTCAAAGCTGACTCTGGCACCAAGTAACATCACAGAGCTCGAGGAAGCTTCCTCTACAAGGAAGCTTCATATCTGCAAATTCAAGAGGTGACCGTTGCCACCACACATGAGGAAGCTTCTCCTCAAAGGCGGTCAACTTGCCAGGACCACATGTACATAAGGCGACGGCCCTGGCACACCTCAAACAATCAACTCTCTCAGATACAACAGCCTCAGTACTTCAAGAGCTTCAGACTTCAGCTTCTCTGTCATCATCATCTCCTTGGCTACTGGAGTGCCTACCACAGCGCCCAAGTCAAGATTCTGGTGGAGTTCGCTCTGAAGACCCCTATAAGACTGGCACTTTCGTGCCAGCCTGGGTTGAGGACGCTTGACTACCTAGAGGCCAGACTACCTTGAAGACGGTGGCAGTGCCAAAGTCCTTTACATCGACAGCCTTGAAGGCCTAGCAAGGATTGTCCCTTCAAGGATGCCAGGCAGCTCAATGCTCTGTACATAGCTGTGTGACGACTGATACTTGTAATTTGTGCTTTGTAGTATCAATCAAGAGATTACATTTTTTTTCTCTTGTGTACATGCTGTCTTGCTGGGCACCAAGATCTATGTACAAGCAGCAAAGAACCTAGACATTGCTGCCACCACTTCCGCTGTGCAAACTCTGACATGGTATCAGAGCATAGGTGGTGCTTTCAGTAGGAGTAGTTGTTATTACAAGACTTTTGGATTGATGAAGTAGTGCTTCATCATCCCTATACAAGGAGGAGACGTAGATCTTCTTCCTTTATTGTGCAGCACCAGTAGCCTACAGAGGTGAAGTACCTGCACAAGTCAAAGGATCATCAAGCAAGATGGAGGGTGAGGGCCATAGAGAGGGGTCCCCTGCACTTGATGACCAATCTGTTTTGCATGGCTTGCGCATGGGCCAGGAGCAAGGACGTAATGTTGTTGATCCCGCATAACGCCAGGCAGCAGAAGCTCAACGCTTGGCGGATGAGGCGCAGCGCTTGGCTCTACAAGATGCCTCAGCGCGACAGGCTGTGGAGCATGAGAGAGAGGCATCGAGGCAGCAGCTGGGGGCACAAGCGCTCTTACGTCAGCAAGAGCAGCTCACGTGTGCAGCAGAAGCTACTCAAACGTAGCAATTGCAAGAGTTACAAGCAGATCAAGCAGCACAAATGGCTCTACTTCAAGAACAGCTGATGTGGTTCAGCAATAGCATCAGCAGCAACAACAACAACTGCAACAGCAGCAACAGCAGCAAAAACAGATGCAGTGGCAGCCAGCGTCACAATCTTCATCTGCACAACTGCCTCAAGTAAATCCTCCACCAGTCATGCAACCAGTCGCACCTCCACAGGCACAGGTTGTACCACCTGCCCCTGTCGGTGCTCCACATCAGCCTCAAGTACCTCCTCTGGTGCCTCCCATAGCACCATTTCAGGAGGCATATCAACCATTCATGCCAGCAGTTCCTGTGGTACAACCGGAAGCAGCAGCGGCAGCTGCAGCGATGCCGACATTTCATCCAAATCCAGGCATCAACATGCAGCAGAACCCCGTGCAAGGACCTCAAGTAGCAACACAAGGCAAGCCTTTTCAAAATGGCGATGATTATTGAAAACACACAAGTCGTAGTTCTGAGTGTCTATCCGCGACACTCTCAACTACACCACCCCAATACACTCTCGATATGGAGGGGGGGTATGGATAGCCCTCTCCCCCTCCCCAAGCCGAAAGTGTATTGGGATGGTGTATCGAAGTGTGTGTCTGAGGGGTATCAAATCCGTAAACTTGTGTACAAAGAGAGAGTACCACAGAAGTATTCACATGTCTTGTACCAATAGATATGTCAGGTATACTCCATGCTACACTAGCCTCATACACTTGACGTGTTGGGGGGGGAACGACATGGAACATTGTAATACACAAGTTCAAACACTCCGTATTTCCATAACACACCCCTAAGTACACTCCCCAGATACACTCCAGGTGTTTTTTTTGGGGGGGGGGGGGCGGACTTCGTCAGGGTTGAGCAAATGACGCAAGCGGTCCCATTCAAATTTCAAGCATAGTCCAAACTATGGTGTTTCGAGTCAAGAAGTAACTTACAGTGTTGCGTTTTTATTTGCGACATATGTAAGAAACGACAGATGTACCCATCATATCATTTCTCTACTGATCTACGTTATCTTATATATCTAAAGACATAAAATTAAAAAACATTACATACATAAGAAACCACAGGAACTCACAAGTGTTTCATCAATGTTAACAGTTTGTTCACTGATTAAATGGTGTACTACGTAGTGTCTACACACTTGTGAACTTCGAGGAACCTATTATATTGCATGTATAACATACACACATTACACGGTGTATAAAAATAGGAAGATTTACCATAACTCATGCACACATCTTCAAGGTACTTGTTAAACTATAAGTGTAGTAGGCCTTGAGTTTTCAAATCCAAAGTCGACTTTCAGGTCAAAGTCGACTTGGGGTCGGATGAGGTGATATTGAACTTTCGACTTGACGAACGTGGATTTAGAATTTGAGAGTCCAGTATTGCTCCGACCTACAAATATGCATGTTCAGAGCTTGACAGAAGTAACAAAGCTTCATTCTAGTAGGAGCTTACTCACATTGCCATGGAGCCTATAGTCGTGGTTGCACTGGCATACTTGTTGATTGTGTGATACCCACTTGCAGATGCTCAACATGTAATTTTGTTTCTTCTGTTTCCTTCACCAATGTTACTTTACTATCAACTTGGGAGTCATACAAACAATAATCAAGGACAGATGGTTGAGGTTTGCATAGTAGAGATGGTCATCGCTACAACCTGAGGGGAATTGGAAGTTGCTTGTGCACAAACTACTAATTCTTCATCATGCACGACATCGCACGTCAACATCATTACCTCTTCAATCTCTTTCACTACCAGCCCAGCTTGATCTTCCTCGTTAGAAACACTTATATGAATTAACATATGTGTGTTCACATATGCTTGTATGAATTCACATATGTGTTCACATATGCTTACATGAAGTCAGACATGTGTGTTCACATATGCTTGTATGAATTCACATATGTGTGTTGGCTTTTGTGGCCTCTTCCCAACTTTAACAGATGAAGATTCCTTATAGAGCATGATTGGTTAGGATACCTGCAGCCTCTCAACTTGGGACTTGGTTAATGACAGGATCCTCTTGGTGCACGTGTGCATGCAGAAGTTGGAAAAAATTGCTAAAACTTATCTTCCTCTAAGACAGACTACTCTCATCCTTGGCTTTGACACATGAATTTTTTGCTCATACAAGGGAGTCGTTCAACCTTGGAAGAGCAGTTATGGCATTGTTCTTATCAAGATTGTGTCATTGAGAGTGAGAAGGATCGTGTCAATGAGGGTGAGATGGCTCACTTCTCCAGATGTTTTCATGTTTATTGTGCATGATTTTTTCGTTGTTTATATTTCTCGATGGTTGATACCCAAGCACTCATTTGCATGGTTGAGTGCCTGGGTAACATGCGAAGATTGATTAGGTTGTGTTTAATTTGTGTGGTATGACTTAGACTGGCATCCCCAATTTGGTTCGACGGAAGTGATGGGCCTAGTGGGCTAGCCGCCAGTGGTTGTCCCTTACATTTGTAGGTGCTCAATTTTAAGTCCTTGCTCTTCACACATTACATCACAAACGTTTCTTGGTTTAGTTGTTGGCATTTCTCCCTCATGCTCAGAGCTCATGCTTGTCTTTCCAAGAGCGTGTACACCCAGAAAATTCATCTTCTCAATAGTCATCATTGCAATACCCATCCATACACCGGTACCTTCCACAAGTGTCCTTTTCATCCCATGCCCTCATTGATCATTTTCTCATTTGTTTCTCTCATGGATCCTTCCAATGGCATGCTCTATGTTAAAGATTCTCAACCCTCCCCCTCAAATTAAGATCATAGTGACAAAAATTCTCTTTCATAATGAACGTGGATCAATGGTGCCTCTTCCATTCTCACATGAAGATAGCAATACTAAAATGTACTCTCTATTTGGGTTGGGAATGCAATCCTCATTGGTACCCCTATCTTCTAGTTGATCTTTGTATTGGACCGATGTAACTGTAGTACCATAACAAAGCTTGGTTTGTCAATTGTTCTTCATACCCTACTGCCATATGATTTTGATAGTAATATTTTTTTTTAAATCATGAATTTGGGTACTAGATTACATATTTTTCAATTCTACTAAACATAGCAAATTAATTCTCCCGGGTTCACTTTGTTGAAATCACGGAACAAGTAACTAGCATGTCATGATCTACACTCTCCTGTGTTTTTTAATCAGCATAAGGTGGACAACGAACTCATCTCTTTTGGTAGCGGGTTCAGGGGGAGTTGAGGGGGGGGTGGACGAGGAAGGAGAGGACACAAACACTTTGTGAAGAAATTGGTGAGAAGGCACACACATAAAGAACGAACGTGTTGGTCATTTCCTACATCACAGGTGTTTACATAGCAAGATCCCCGGGCCCGTAGTCCTACACGTCCGACTCCCCAAAAAGGTTTGCGTAGTTGCACGCCACTGCATGCTGGAAGTTAGTGTCGAAGCAACAAGCCCACCTTTACTCACACAAGGCGTTGCAAACCAAGTTCCTTTTGCTGTGCAAATGCTTCTGGCCAGGTATCATCCATCTGACAGAGGCATCTTTGATGTGCCTCATGCCGAGGTTGATGCTGGCAACATTTTGAAGCCGGTCATCCACCCATGCCGAATTTTTTTTGCGGACTTCGGCATTAAAGGAATGATGCACGCTTATGTCAGCAGGCTGTAGCTTTGATGTGCAACCCGTTGGGATTGACATCTATTCTACGTAGACCCCTTCTTTGAAATCCTATGTTGGTTGCGGGTGCCATACATCCAAGGTGAGCAAGAGCTCGGGATGCTCGGCAACCAGGTCGTTCTCATAACACACGCGCATGTAGTGCAGCTCAAGCAGCATAGAAAACCACTCTTTAGTGGTCTCCACCAACGCCCAGTGGTTGTGGATGTAGTTGAGATGCCATTAGAGGTCCCGCATTGCCCTCACAGAGAACTTGCCTAGGGGTGGTATGCTTGGGTTTTCCCGGTTTGGATGACCTAGAGTGGTAGCACTGCAACATCCATGGACGAGGTCACCAACACGGTAACCTCAAACTTGTCATCTTTGCCAATGACCTTGACATCCCCAAGCCTTTGTGCGTGTACATGTAGCGTGGGGTCGGGATTAGCTGCAATCCTAGGTGGTCAGCATTGATAATGAGGCTTGTTGGGATGTGGTACAGATTGATGTTGTAGCGGGAGGGCCGGTTCGGCCCTCCCTCTTCACTGAAGCGAGGGGTGGTTGTGCACCACCCCTCGCGTCAGCGAGGGCTGGCCGGCGGCCAGCACTTTGCTGGCCGCCGGCCAACTCGCTGCCGGCCGGCTGGACGGCCGGCGGCCGGCCAAGTGACCGGCCGGCCAGCCACCAGCCGCCGATCGCGGCCACAGCCCGATCGGCGGCTGAGAGGCCACGAGGGCCTCGAGGACGAGGCCTCGTGGCCTCGTGCCCTCGCCCCCCCTCGCCCTCCTTGCAAACAAGCAAGAGAGGGCGAGGGATAAGGGGAGCGAGGGTGAGGTCTAATTTGCTGGCGCGAAATCGCCAGCGTGCCTCGCACGCGATGATTTCGTGCCAGGACGACAAAACGAAACTCGACGTTCGTTTACGACGAACTTCGACATAAAGCAAATGGAATAACTCGTGCGAACACACGAGTTCGAGGTAAAAACCCCCGGTTTGGGTCCCAAAACCAGGGGTTTGGTTAAAAACGGAAATGGGCCTCCGGAGATTCGAAATATTCGAGTCTCCCTGCTCTGGGTCGTTGATGACGATTGCCCCTCAGTCTTGCGAAGGGGGTAAACGCCCTGACGCGGACTGAGAACGCCATTCTGCGAACTCCGACGACGACTTCAGAGCAGGAGCTGGAGAATCGGTCCGTTACAGTGGTATCAGAGCGAGACGACCCTCGCGACCAAGGGTTCGACGGAAACGGCGGCTACGACATAGATAAAACACCGCCGGCAGTTACAAGAAGCAGCAAAAACGCCAGAAGGGACTACGGCATCAATACTTCACGGATTGAAGCGCCGTAAAGTGCGTTGCAGAGCTGGAAAAAAATCCTACTTGTTGCAGCCACTTCCTTCCAGCCTCTTCACACTTCCAGGGGGCTTGGAGGATTTTTGTGGGGCGGGTTGGGGAGTTCCCACCTCTAAAACCACAAAATCCTCCTCATTTTCAAGGCTCCTTCGAACCTCCTTCATCCAAAAATTGGGACAGCGTCCCTCCCCAAGATTAGGGACTCTCACGACCTGAGAGCACCCTAAAAAGAAGGAGGGTGACAACTTGGGNTCACGGATTGAAGCGCCGTAAAGTGCGTTGCAGAGCTGGAAAAAAATCCTACTTGTTGCAGCCACTTCCTTCCAGCCTCTTCACACTTCCAGGGGGCTTGGAGGATTTTTGTGGGGCGGGTTGGGGAGTTCCCACCTCTAAAACCACAAAATCCTCCTCATTTTCAAGGCTCCTTCGAACCTCCTTCATCCAAAAAATGGGACAGCGTCCCTCCCCAAGATTAGGGACTCTCACGACCTGAGAACACCCTAAAAAGAAGGAGGGTGACAACTTGGAGACTTTTGTCGGCTCCCCCAATGCCGCTGGCTCAAGGAGGACGCCGCCAAGGGGCGCAAGACGCGCAAAGAAGACTCAAGAGGAGGCCAAGGAAGACAAGAAGACAACAAGATAAGAAGAAAAATAGTGTATTGTTCTAGACCTTGTACTTGCTTATCTTCTTACTCTTTGTCTTAGTTTTGTGAGCGGTACTCACAATTCTTGTTACTTGTGTTTTGATTTTCTGTTTTCCTAGATCCTAGTTGCTACCAAGTGTCGTGAGTCACGGTCGAGGAGGACTAGCTTCTAAACCCACGACCTTGTGCCGAAGTGGCGGCCTAGGAAAATAGAAATATAAATTGAAATTGCCTCACCGATCATGAGAGCAACGCCTTAGGAGGCAATTCCTCCTCGTTGTGGGGTGATCCTCACAACAACCTTCACGTGCTAGTTGCACGAGCGACGGGATGGCAAGTGCCGGACCGTCTAAGACCAAAAAGGGCAAGGTGGTGACGGCGTCACTACGAGCCCTCGGCGGACTCCAAGTTTTGGGAGCCGCCGTCGCGAGCACGGTTGCCAACCCAAAGGCAACCGTACCGCCAAGGGCAACCCTACCGCCTAAGGCAACCGACGCCAACCTCGGCGACACCGAGAAGCGTGCGGAGGCCGCAAAGGTGCTCGACGAGCACATCGACGCGCACATGGGCGACCCCCATGCGACGGACGACGCGATGGAGGAGGATCTTCCGGAGGAGGACCCCGACGAAGAGCACGACGTCGACGATGGCGAAGGCGACGAGGATCGCGACCATCGCCATCGTCGTGCGACAAACTCGAGCCGATTGCTCGAGAAGGGCAAGACGCTCGCCGCATCGCCTGAAGCTACCGACGGCAGCGAGACTGCCGAAAGCAGCAAGGGCGTTGAAAGCAGCCACACAAGAAGTTCACGCGAGAACAAGCCGGACGACGTTGCCGCGAAGGCAATTCGCGATGACCGTCGTAGGCTCGCGAAGTTTGCTGCCGAGGCCGCAAGCCGACTCAGGATCACCACCGGTGGTGGAGATACGGCACCACTCGGAGGAATGGGGGCGGACCCTCCTTCGTACGATGCAGCCGCAATGGGGCAAGGCAACGCCCACTCGAGCGTCGTCGTCGACGACAGTCTCTTCCAAAAGGTGGGGCTCCTTGGAGGTGTGTACGTGAACCGTACCCTCTTACAGTGGGTAAGGGTGCACGGACAACGCGAGGCCCTGGAGGCTATCGCCGATGCCCTGACGACATCAGAGCTCAAGTTCGTGTTCGCCAACATGCTGGCCCACGTCGGGCAGAGCATCACGGACCTTGACCGTGATCGCCAACTGCAGCGCCTCGCCGCCCATGAGGCAAGCCGCCGATGCAACGACCTCGACAAGGCATTGCAAAGCGTGACCCAGGTGCGGATGCAACAGTAAGTGCAGCGTGCCGCAGCTGCGAAGGCCACTGTCGGTGGCAGCGACGACTTGCCTACCTCAACGACTTCGGGGTCGATCATGAACACGTCCTTCCTCCACACTGTGGAGATCTTCCGGAAGGGCGTGAAGCTGACCGACTGGCTGAACCGCATGGAGCACGTCCTACGTGTCCACAAGGCGCCACTCAGTCAGTGGGGCGACCTTGCCACGACGCGGCTTGAAGACAAACTCTTCAAGTACGTGGTCAAGGAGTGGACTGCGCAGCAGCCGCACCTCGAGTGGCTGCCCATGCCGTGGGAGGCCTTCTGCGCGATTATGCACAAGAAGTGCACCCAATGTGAGGAGGCGCAGTGCGCCTTCCACAAGATCAAGGACTTTAGGCAGCTGGGCAGCTCGCTCGAATCATACTTGAGCGAGTTCACCGCAGTCGTGGAGGAAGCCGAAAGCTTCACCGAGGGCGATGGCACTCAGACGTTCAAGTACCCGGAGTGCATGCTGCTGGAGTACTTGCGTGATGGTCTCACCAGCAAAAAGCTGAAGGACAAGACCACCACGACAGCCACTGGCCAAGCTTGGACAAGCTAGAGGGCGTTGCGCGACTACATGAGCGAAGTGTACTCGGCGAACCCGAAGCACTACTCTGATGCCCGGCCGAAGGCGCGTGCACAGCAGGGTCGCGACATGCGCGTGGACGCTGCAGGGGCTGGTGGGTCAGCCGAACAGCGAGGCAGGGCCAAGGGCAAGCAGCCGACAAACCCTCCAGCCAAGAAGGCTGGTGGACACAAGGGTCCCAACAACAAGCGCAGCCGCAAGAATGACAAGCTGCAGGCGGCGCGTGAGCGTGGCAACTCAGCCTTCCGCAAAGGGCTCTGCCACAACTGCATGCAGCCGGGCCACTTTAGGGCTCAGTGCCCTGAGGGTGCTGGTGGACAAGAGGCTGCAGCGCTAGCTGCAGCAGCAGCACCTCGTGGAGAAGGTGCAGGAGGAGGCTGCGGACAAGGCCGTGGACAGGGTCGCGGTCGCGACAATGGGCCCGGCCGTGGTAACGGACAGGGCCGTGGGGCGGGTTTTCCCCACCCCTGAGTGACGTCAGTGGGGACCACTCAGGGGTCAAACTGGATCACGAGTGTGATTTCATGTTTTGAGACGAGGATGTTAAACAATTTGAGTTTTTGACGAGTTCAAATTTCTCTGTTGTTTTCTCCCCTCTCAATGAACCTCATTCTGCACTTGCTGACCGACATTGCCCACTAAATCTTGCATCACCAGACGAGATGCATGACCAAACCTGCTTAGTGGTGGCGACACCAACCACTGTGCAAGAGTTGTGTAACACATTGATTGAAGCAAACGCCCTCAAAGCGATGAGTTCAATCACATTCGCAGTACCTTTAGTCGACGATTTCGAGCCAGTGAAACTTAAACACAGGAAGGTGCTGGCCGAATTCACACGTGCCCACAAGATGTGGACTCAAGTGGGTGAATCATGGGAGTTACAACGCCCGTCGTACAGATTCCGTGTTTATCACAAGCTCGCCTTACCGTCGTCGGGTCTGTTCACTCGGAAGAGTGGAGGCAGCATGACGATGTAGTTCAAAGGACACCTAGCTGGTGCTTTCGTGAACGTACTTGCTGACACTGGAGGGGACGACTCTTTTGTCAGCCTTGGCTTTACCCATCGGGTTGGCCTGAAGTAAGAGCCATTGAATGGCACAGTTGTTGTCGGTGACAACCGTACAGTACCCATGATCGGTACTTGTAAAGCAAAAATTTGCATTCAAGGGTACACACAGAGTGTCACGTTGAAGGTACTCAATCTTCTTGACCCGTTTGACGTGGTGCTAGGCGATCCCTGGCTCCGTGACAACAAGGCTCTAATGTGCTTTGAATCAAAGTGTTTGATTCTCCGAAAAGGACAACGCCACTTTACGTTGATTCCGAGTACGGAATTATCACCGACCCAACTCAAAGTCCATGCCAGCTTGTCTGCAATGCAGGTCTAGAGACGTATTCGACAAGGTTGTCAATTCTTCTTGGCTCAACTACAGAAAGTGGAGGACGACGTGACGGAAGACACGCCACAAGAGATCAGAT
Organism: Penium margaritaceum; assembly: GCA_023375785.1. Lineage (NCBI taxonomy): Eukaryota > Viridiplantae > Streptophyta > Zygnematophyceae > Desmidiales > Peniaceae > Penium > Penium margaritaceum. The sequence goes on from SZWC01016880.1 coordinate 46,278, forward strand.
CTCTATTGGCGGAGTTCTCGGATGTATTCCAAGACCCACCGGCTGGGCTTCCACCAGAAAGACACATGGGCCACACGATTCCTCTGCAACCGGAGGCGACTCCTCCGTTCAGACCCATGTATCGCCTTAGTCTAGCAGAAAGGCAAGAGGCCGAACGCCAAATCAAAGAGTACCTTGCAAAAGGATGGATCGAGCCAAGTAGTACGTCATACGGTGCGCCGATCCTTTTTGTGAACAAAAAGGACGGTGTTTTACGCATGTGCGCGGATTACCGGACGTTGAACAAGCTGACGGTGAAAAATCGATTCCCCTTACCACGGATTGAGGACCTTTTTGACCAACTCCAAGGCGCAAAAGTGTTTTCGTCCTTGGATTTGTCTCAAGGGTACCATCAAATCCGCATCACGGAAGATGTGCCCAAAACCGTGTTTCGAACGCACATGGGACACTATCAGTTCCGAGTGTTATGCTTCGGGCTTACAAATACCCCGGCAACTTTCCAAGGAGAAATGAACCGAACGTTCGCCAAGCAACTCGGACAATTTGTCTTGGTTTACCTGGATGACATCCTGGTTTTCTCCAAATCAATGGAAGAGCACATAGAACATCTGCGCGAAGTTCTCGCCATCCTTCGGGAACAGAAGTTCTATGCGAAAGTGAGCAAGTGCAAGTTTGCACAAGATGAGCTCGAGTACCTTGGACACATCGTCGGCAAGGACGGCATCCGCGTCGACCTACAAAAAGTCCAAGCCGTTGTGGACTGGCCATGCCCCGAAAATGTTGGGCAGATTCGGTCTTTCCTCGGCCATGCAAACTGCTTTCGACGGTTTATGCAAGGGTATTCGACCCTGGTAGCACCACTAACCAGGCTCATGCGAAAAGACGTGCGTTGGGAATGGACATCTGATTGCGAGAACGCATTTCTCAAAGTCAAAGAGCTTCTCTCCACAGCGCCCGTCCTAGCTCTTCCGGATCCATCGCAACCGTGGGATGTTCGATGTGATGCGTCGGTAGTTGGACTCGGAGCCGTCCTCATGCAGAACGGTCTCCCAGTTGCGTATGAGAGCCGGAAGCTCATACCCGCGAAAACGCGGTACACGACTGGGGATCAAGAGCTCCTTGCGGTAGTACACGCTTTCAAGATGTGGCGTTGCTACCTCGAGGGTGCTGAAGGGGATGTGACGGTCGTGACCAACCAGAATCCATTGGTGTTTTTCCAAACGCAACCGAACCTGTCAAGACGACAGGCGCGTTGGAGCGAATACCTGAGTCGATTCTCGTTCACATGGGAATATTGGCCAGGACGCATCAATGTGGCCGATCCACTAAGCCGACAGCCTGTGGAAGTTAAAGCAACCACCGAGGGCAGTGGGTGTTTTATGGCCATTGCAACAACATCCGTACAACCACCAGATCCCCCTGCACCTCTGCGGCAACCACCACGAGAGATTATCCATTACAACGGTTTTGTAAACAGGATCCAGATGGGATACTATGTGGATTCTTGGTTTCAAGACTCTCGAAATCTGGACAAGTACGGCTTGGTGGAGGCCGCAGGAATCTTCTGGCACGGAGAACATGTTGTTGTGCCAAACTCAGGAGACCTTCGAGCAAAGGTTATCTCCCAGTTTCACGACCCGCCGGTCGCAGGTCACGTGCGACCCCGAAAGACCGGACAGGCACTCTCGGACCACTATTAGTGGCCTGGATGGAGTGTCGATGTCCGTAAGTATTGCATGACATGCGACCTATGTCTTCGGAATAAGGCTAGTAACCTGCGGGACTCCTCCAGCAGCTTCCCATTCCTGGGACTCCATGGGAGTGCGTTAGCATGGACTTCATTACTGGTCTTCCGGACGTGGCCCGTGGCCATGATGCAATACTAGTGGTTGTGGATCTTTTGACGAAGATGACACACTTCATTCCTACAACCACTGACGTGAACGCAGAGGAGACCGCTCGTCTCTTCTTTGAGGGTGTCGTAAAGCACCACGGCTTGCCGTTGCGCATTATCTCCGATCGAGATAAAAAATTTGCTAGTAAGTTCTGGCAAAAGATGCACGAGTTCTTCGGCAGTGAGTCGCAAATGTCAACAACATTTCACCCTCAAACTGACGGACATACAGAGTGCATGAATCGCACTCTGGAGCAGATGCTTCGCATGTATGTGGACCCTGCCATGCATGATTGGGACGAATTCCTAGCACTGGCAGAGTTTGCGGTGAACAACTCGGTGAACGAGTCCACACAGTTCACACCGTTCGTTTTGAACAGTGGTCGGCATCCAGTGGTACCCTCTTCATTGGTGAAGAGTGGGAGTACAGGAGGGCAGGTTCCTTCTGCTCAAGCCTTTGCCGAGCGCATCGACTCCTTGTTACAGGAGGCGAAGGGTCACCTTCAAGCAGCTCGGCAGCGACAAAAGGCATATGCCGACAAAGGTCGCCGGGAGGTGTCGTTTGACATCGGTGACAAAGTGCTGCTCAGCACTAAAAACCTTCGGTTGAAGTCGCCAAGGGCAAGAAAACTTCTACCGAAGTGGATTGGGTCGTTTCCCATTGTGGCACGCATCGGGCCAGTGGCATACCGATTGATACTTCCGTCGAGTATAAAGATACATGACGTGTTTCATGTGAGCCTGTTGGCTCCGTACACGGCAGAAGGAACCGTTCAGCCACCGCCTGCAGTCCTGGCTGCCGACGGCCAATACGAGGTCCTTCGCCTACTCCAGCACCGAGAGCGTACTCTTCGGTCGCGCATTGTCAGGGAGTACCTTGTTCATTGGGCCGGTTGTGGACCTGAACATAATTCATGGGAGCCCGAATCTCGGTTGCCCACAGGGGTGGACATCGAATACTGGAGCGAGCTTGCAGCTCGCACAGATCGACACGTGGCAAGAGGTACCACCTGAACGCGGGAAAAGTAAACAACATTCCCACATGGCAACACTCATGGACAGCGACCATAGGAGGTTGGGGACGCCCAACATGGTTGTCGCGCGGACGCTCCAGCCTAAAGGGGGGAGGCCGCTAGCCGTGCTGACCTACAAGCTGCAGCTTAGGTCTAAGTACCATGCAGGCGTTCATGTTTAGCTGGTGATTGAAATTATTGATTTTCTCTCACAATGTTGATGACTCACTGACTGACAATCCTACTTGTTGTTCATGAACCGGGACGGTTCATAATAAGTGGGGAGGAATGTAGCGGGAGGGCCGGTTCGGCCCTCCCACCTCGCTGAAGCGAGGGGTGGTTGCGCACCACCCCTCGCGTCAGCGAGGGCTGGCCGGCGGCCAGCACTTCGCTGGCCNGGAGCGAGCTTGCAGCTCGCACAGATCGACGCGTGGCAGGAGGTACCACCTGAACGCGGGAAAAGTGAACAACATTCCCACAGGGCAGCATTCATGGACAGCGACCATAGGAGGTTGGGGACGCCCAACATGGTTGTCGCGCGGACGCTCCAGCCTAAAGGGGGGAGGCCGCTAGCCGTGCTGACCTACAAGCTGCAGCTTAGGTCTAAGTACCATGCACGTGTTCATGTTTAGCTGGTGATTGAAATTATTAATTTTCTTTCACAATGTTGATGACTCACTGACTGACAATCCTACTTGTTGTTCATGAACCGGGACGGCTCATAATAACTGGGGAGGAATGTAGCGAGAGGGCCGGTTCGGCCCTCCCTCCTCGCTGAAGCGAGGGGTGGTTGCGCACCACCCCTCGCGTCAGCAAGGGCTGGCCGGCGGCCAGCACTTCGCTGGCCGCCGGCCAGCTCGCTGCCGGCCGGCTGGACGGCCGGCGGCCGGCCAGCCACCAGCCGTCGATCGCGGCCTCAGCCCGATCGGCGGCTGAGAGGCCACGAGGGCCTCGAGGGCGAGGCCTCGTGGCCTCGTGCCCTCGTTCCCCCTCGCCCTCCTTGCAAACAAGCAAGAGAGGGCGAGGGATAGGGGGAGCGAGGGTGAGGTCTTATTTGCTGACGCGAAATCGCCAGCGTGCCTCGCACGAGACGATTTCTCGCCAGGACGACAAAACGAAACTCGAAGTTCGTTTATGACGAACTTCGACATAAAACAAACGGAATAACTCGTGCGAACACACGAGTTCGAGGTCAAAACCCCCGGTTTGGATCCCAAATCCAGGGGTTTGGTCAAAAATGGAAATGGGCCTCCGGAGACTCGAAATATTTGAGTCTCCCTGCTCTGGGTCATTGATGACGATTGCCCCTCAATCTTGCGAAGGGGGTAAACCCCTGACGCGGACTGAGAACGCCATTGTGCGAACTCCGACGACGACTTCAGAGCAGGAGCTGGAGACTCGGCCCGTTACAGATGTAAAAGGCAACGGGTATGTACATGGAGACCACGAGTGCATCTGCTTTATCAAGAAGTTTGTGCAATGACGTCATTCTGTACTGGCATTTCCAGTTTAGCTCGCCCGAGATAAAATTCGTGGACCACGAGCGCAAGAAGCAATCCACTTCCTTGTCCTCTGCCACGTTGATGTCGCACTCCTTGACAATGGCCTGTATCTTTTCACGGATTGTGGTGGAAGAGAGAGGAGTTCCGTGCTCATGCATGAGCACCAAAGAATTGGGGGCTGCTCGGAGATCACGCATGACCTCTTTGACCACTGTCGTATCTTCTGTTGCTCGCTCCATGAGATGATTACCAGCGAGAACACCAATGACGAAAGCTTCAATGGCGTCACGACTACTTGCATATGTGTGTTTTTCCTTGTCCGACGTGCATTGCGGCTCATTCAATGGCGGATCCGACTCGCTGTCCGAGTCGGATAAGACCACCCTTTGTTCCCTCTTCCGCAGGTGCTCTTTGGTCTTGTTTGAGAGGACTTTCTTGACGGAGTCTTTGCAAGGGGGACTGATGATGGCAATTTGACGGCAGAAGCCGGTAGCGACAGAGGATTTTTCTGAGGATGAATGGGACCGCGACGAGGAGGAACGATTGGTCTTAGAGCAGCGAGGGCATGTGCGGCATTTTGGCGTTACCCGCCAGAAGAGACCTTTGTGAAGAAACAGGTTGTGTGCAATATGTTGCTTGGTGGTCGTTTTTCGAGAAATCAGTGAAGATGCAGTTTGGCTGCATGAATTTCCCTTTTCAAAAGCTGAAATTCACGAGACGCGCCATTCGTACATTAGGAAATTGCAAGCACATTCGATGCGACAATTCAATGGCCCACGATGATGGCCATTCAACTGTCAAGTTGAGTCGTATGACGGAGTGGAAAAAAAACAAGTTGAAAGGGTCAAGACCGGAAAAAAACCACAGTGTATTCATCTATTGAGGGAAAGGGTCAAGTAGAGCCGCAAAGCTATTGTAATTAGGTTGAAAGGGTCAAGTAGAGCCGCAAAGCTATTGTAGTTAGGTTACAACGAGTTTGTTAATGTGTTGGGTCGAGCATGATGTCCTGATTTCCCACATACGTCGTATTCATCTATTGAGGGAAGTATTTTTTTTCAATAAATACATCATAGAGATTTTTTCCAGTCATGAATTTAGAATGTTATCCAAAGCTATTGTTTTTGTCAAAATCACGTGGCAGTACGCCATTCCATCTTTTGTCTTTAGATTCTGTAGAGAAAAAAATTATGATGTTTTACATACCAATTTATTGATCGAATGAATTTGGATGATTCGTTTTTCATGATTATTCTCAATTGTTCAAGAAGACTAAAGATCTTACTAAGGTTTGCGAGTGTGATGATTTGATAATATCTTTAATTCATTCAAATGAGTTATCAGAATTTTTTTATTTTCTATCATGATTTCATTATTCTTATTTTTAATTTGTGATCACCCCAAATTGTACCCCTGCTCGTCTAGTTGCTCGGGTTGTTCCCCGGCCGTCCTCTGTTGTTATCAGGGGCGGGAAAACACTGTCGGCACGTCGTGATCAACACACCCTAGTGAATCCCTGGCTCGTCATTCACCCAAGGGCGGCGTAGAAACTGCGGTTGACGTGGTACGGTGACGACGATTGGCCAGCCTTCGGAACTTGCTATATGCGAGGCGACTCGGACCCGCGTCCAGCCGGATAAGAGGAACGGAAGTGTTGAAAATGCTTTCGCGCGTCTCCGCATTCACCGCTTTCAAAACCGCATTAGTCATTGCTAATTTGTTCCGAAAGTGGCTTCACCGAATAGAGCTTTACGTGAAGCTAGTTCCTCGAGCTTCGCCTTGCTTGAATTTCCATTCGTTTGTGCGGCAGCAACCATGCGCGAAATGTTCAACTCCGATCATCTACACCTCGTGATCAGTTGATCGTCGAAAGGACCCATAAACTTTATAGCTTTTCGGAAGGAACCTCGTTTCACCACACTGGTCGATGACCATTTTCATCCGACGGTCGTTTTAGGTCTCTCTAGCAATCGCGGCGTGTATCGACTGGAAAACGTATGTCAACAAGTTTCGTGTTGCAAATCCTTTCTCGCCCACATCGCCATAAACTTAGCCATAGCCTTTTTCTCCCGTCTCGAGCCTGAGGTCAAGGCGCGGCAGTATCGGCATAATCCAGGTTTCGTCTGTCTTCGTCTCAGGATTCTGAAGGTAACCGGTTTAGAATGTGAGACTGCGCAACCTCCGTCCTCGCGACGAAACGCCACAGCTGGAATTTTGGCGTCTGCTCCACACCGATACCAGCGTTGTAATGGGCATGACTACTACCATCGCCATCAACACCACCACCACCACCACCACCACCACCCCCCCCTTCCTTTCCTATCGTGGTCTGGCTCGCCACGGCGATTACGCCGAGGCGGCGTCGGCGGTCGGTGCAGCTTGACATGGACACATTGTTTCTGGCCTGAGCCATTGTCAACAGTGCACAAGCGGCGCCGTAGGCGTCTGCTTTAGTTTCGCTCGTCAAGTGTTGAAGGGGCTAC
>SZWC01016882.1:4606-26787 GCA_023375785.1 Penium margaritaceum
AGGGTCAACAGAACTATCATGAATCGTATGGATACATTTACACTCTTCATTTTTCTTTTCGACTTTGCTAGAATTTTGTGGATTAGCACCCTGATGTTACCACACCCCCTGCCTTCTTGGTGACATTTCTCAACGAAGCCATGTACAATTAAACTTCGCACATGGTGCTGTATCTTAGCTTCCAGATCCCAAGTATGCTTCATTTTTATTCCAGTACGAGTATGAATGTGCTTGATGTTCCTGAAATTTTGTGTCATTTCCTAGAAATACATGAGTCCCTAAATTATGTGAGTGGGAAAGCTTTCATTACAGTTTTAACCCACTGCACAGAGACATCCAGCCAATTAGCCGTGGGTCTTTTGGCCAACTATATTTGTCCATGATTCTGTTCCAGAAGTTTCTGACAAGTTTGACCGCATTTCATTCGGGTCAACATAAATTTTATGAACCATATCATTCTTTTGATAATGTTTGGATGAATTCTCAATGGCAGATACAATTTCAAAACTACATGCCTCAATACTCTTGAAAACTCTCGAGTACTCAGTGGAGTTTCTCATACCAGAAACTCACAATGCAGCATCGCACGTGCCGCTTGCCTCAAGCACCCAAGACCTCAAGTATGCATTATCCTCTATCTTTACAGTACCAACAATTATCATTGAAGTTATTAACCACTCAAATAATTGAAATTTCCACATTGTCATCTTCTCTGCAATTTCTACCTTTTTTCCATTCACGTTTTTCTTGGCGTAACACTTGGTCTTAGAGTGCAATGGTACAAAAGGGGAAGCTGATGAGTTCAACCTGACGCTAAAAACCTGCAGAATTCTCCCGCACATATCTATTTTCCAGAACTTTGTGGAGCTCAAAGCAATGAACATGAAAGGAGCAAGCCCATCTGGCAAATAGGAGCTGAAACCTGGAGAGAACTTCGGCAATGGAGGGTCAAGCAGAAATGACTTACAGCACTCTTCAAGAGGTCCAGGAATTAGTGGCAACAGGCTACGCAGTAAGTGGAATGGGATCCTTGACCACGATTGGTGATCCAATGACAGAGTCGTTGGGTTCGGCAAATCCCTCACACCCGCAGTTGTCCAGGATGACAGGATGGCGGGATGGCAGGAGGCACTGGTTCACGGGCGCACATTCATGATGAATTGTACCAGGAACTGTAACAATTTGAGATAATCAACAATTTTCTACTTAAAAAGCTCACCAAATTGATGGAAGAGCTACAAAACATGCATGCAGGAAGAATTGCTCCCCAAGAGGAACACCCAGCTCTTGAGTGAACCCCAAATCTGGTGTGTACTCCCTAGATAGTTCAATATTGCAAGTAAAAAGGGACCAAATGTGGATGTGGATGATCATTTCGGAAGTATACTTCACCAATGCCAGGGTCAACAACAATAAGACAATAATTGACCCTCTAAAGTCATGTTTCTGGAGCACGATGTTGAATTGATGGTCTGATCTAAAGAACATCCAATGTTGATAGGAAACCGGTGGAGCCGTATCAACAACTCACGTAGCCGCTCTCATATCATTGGCTGAGGCCTTTGATGTATTGAGTGGATGAATCCAAAGTGGCAATATTCGTTGACTTCATTGGAACACTGAAATGACTTTGCACATGCTACCCTCAATGCGTGTACTATGCTATGCTAGTCTGCTGATGTACGAGAAGCTACAAAAACAACATCAGTGGTCCAACATTTCATAGTACAAACAATTTTTCTGTGAAATCATTACCGGTAGTTACATTGCCCCTACCCAACTCTAAGTCACTACAATAGTGGCATTGGATGCAACATGTGGTGAGCAATTGCCAGAGTGGGCATCCAGGATAACCTTGTGTGAATGATTGAAACAGCTGATTGCATTCAAAATGATGACTACATCGCTAGGATGCAGAATTCCAATGGCTGGATACTCCAAAGCCACAATTTACACCATGGCAGAGGAAAGTCACAGTCAACGGAGACCACCACTCTGATCGCCCCTCAATAAATAAGTAGGATGAAGGGCTCTGCTTGATTTGTGGGAAACCAGCCTTTCGAACACAAGAATATAGATATGCACATGTTTCATGCAGCTATGGATTCTTTTCAGAAGCAGGCCAAACCAGGGAGAAAACACTGCAGATCTGTCTCATTCACAAACTACTCCGACTGCAACTCAGGGTGCTGGAGGCCATAACGGTCTGGTGGACTTGTCCAATGAGCCATCACAAAGTTATCCTTGGGCAAGTTTTTTGTATCAGCACAATCCGCAAGTCAACTGGTCCAGTGAAGCTTTTGTACTAGCATAGTGCACTATGGTGGTTCAATTGTTAACTGGTCCAATGCACAGTTAATCAACTATTGTACACTTAGTGCACTATGGTACACAATCAACGGCACTGTGTTATTTTGCACTGCTTTCATGTGTTCTATATTGCTGTGCGCCATATTGCACACTAACTTCTGGTGACTAAAAAACACATGAGTAAACCCAACAAAATCATTTCAGTTGTTCCATTCATGGAAAATGATGGTCAAAACACTTGATGCATCAAGTACATTGCACAGAAGAAATCAAGTGCAACATGGGAAATGAAGAGACACAATGAAAAAACCATGTGACAAAACTAAGAATTCAAACAGATCACCATCAAACTCCTCTCCATCTCCTATTCATCTCTGAAATCTGCATCATTATCATCACCATTGAAGTAGGTTCTAATTCCCTCCAACTCCTCTGCAACTTCTCTTACAAGCCCCGTCCTTGGCTGTTCTCTTGAGTGCGTTGATCCTTGCCTCTCCAAGGAACTCCTCAGCCACCAGACCATGCCTGCTGACAGGAAAACCCAGAAAAGACACAAGAGATTCTCCACTGTGAGTTGGGCAAGGGATCGTCGGAATTTGGTGACTATGTGCCTTCCCTAGGAAAACAGGTGCTCGGAAGGAGTTGACGTTCAAGGAACAACAAAGACTTTTTTCTTGCAAGAAACAATGATGGACACTTCTTTGGTAGCTTTTCCCATCGCTCTAACTCCTCCACTCCAGATAGAGGTTCATCATCTGCTACTGCTGCCTCTGGTTTCTCAAACATCCCCTGCATAGGGTCTACAAGACCCTATCGGTGTTCTGTTATGCCCCTTAGCCATTGCTATGGCTTACTAGACAGGCTGGGCATGCGCTGCTCCCTTGGACTAAGTCCCCCATGTTGATTGTTTTTGCCCTTTCTTCAGTGTTTTAGGACGGATCAGGAATGCTCTACCCCTTGTGGAGGTATGACCCCTGGATCTGTTGTGATGTGACTCAACTATGCTCTATCGCATGTGAGATATGACCTGTGAGTACACCATGTGGGTAAGTGGTTACCTTCACCATTTTGTTGATTTGGCCAAGTGAGAGATCATGAGTTTGATCCTGGTCCCATGCACATCTTGTTTTCTATGGAAACTTCCAAGAAAGAAATTTCGTACCTTCTTTGACGCTGCATGGTTGGTCTGTCACCTTGATACTAGGATGCTTATGTGACAAGCCCACAGTGTAAGTCTATTCGTGATGTGGCTGGTTCAGGCCACTTCCCAGGAATGTGGTTTTGAGTTCTAGGACTGGACAGACAACTAGAAAAGGAATTGTCTCGCATGCTGATCAATCAACCCTTTCTTGATGCTCTCTTGCGTATTGACGACTTGAGCTCTTCTTGACATGTAATGCTAAGGCGTTAGTACTCTTGAAGGTGAAGTGTATGCATGAGACATGTCAACAAAGGAAGAAGACTTAAAAACCTTTGTGAGCTTTTTGGTTTTGCGGCTTCTCTGCCAAAGGTGGTAGATCAGTAGCTAACAAAGGGTTATGGGCCCACTCTTCTGGTTTGAGAAGTTTCTTGCATGCAACCGCTAGGTCACAAGCAGTGAGAACGCCTTTGCTCTCACCCAACTTCTTTGTTTTCAGGTCAACATCAGCAGGAGGGGAATGCAACACATCTGCAACTTTCTACCTTGGGAGCTGACATGAGCCTACATCAGCCTACATCTACTTGCAGCAGCCAAGGTGAATAGGGAAAGAAGTTGCCTCTTCTCACCAACAGCCTACAGCGGCCTCAAACACAGGTACATCGGCATCAACAACAGGTGCAACAATTGTAGCAGTTGTAATTGTAGGGATGGGAGGGACAGGGGAACTAGGGAATCATTCACCAATCCTCAAGCTTGATGGAGAGGGATTTGCGCTCTGGAAGTGGCAGTTTGAGATCATTATGGTTGACAGCGATCTACTAGGAAATTTTGACCGAACTATCCCAGCACCAAAAGAAGAGGGTGCCGACCTTGTGGGGTTGGGCAAGCTCAACAAGAAGGCTCTTGCCATTCTTGTTTCCTCCATACAACCCTTAGTCCTTTCACAGATCAGTGGTCGTACAGTGGCAGACGCGACATACGCCAAACCCGGCAAGGTGTTTCAGTCCTCCTCACTTGCCAACCGTCTCTTCATTCTACAAGATCTCATTAGCATGAGGCTTGGTGAAGGGGAGGATGTCTCGGCCTTAATGCAAAAGTTTGAGACGCTCTTGCAACAAGCCACCGGCATGGGGTGGGACTTGAAATCTGATATGTAGACCATGATTTTTTTATGACGCTGTCGGAAATTGGGGGCCCCATGCGAATGGTGATTGGAGAGTGGACTGAAGATCAAGTTTCCTACACCACTGTCTCCAATTATGTGCGGAATGAATCCATGCGTCGTAGCAGCAGTGAAGCAAACATGGTTGCCTTTGCCTCACGCAGCAGTAGCACCTTCCGCAATACCTCCTCCTTTGAGTACAAGGGAAACAAAAGCATGAGCAACAGAGGAAGGGGTGAAAAGTGCCAAGGAAAGTGCAATAACTCTGGTAAGGTTGGACACTGGGCATGAGAGTGCCGTGCACCCAAGAGGGAGGGAGGAGGCGAAGATGAATAGCGAGGGGGAAATGGTGGGAAGGATCCCACAACCTTGATGGCCGAGTGTGCCTCCAACAAAGGGAGGGCGATACTCAGGCCAGGATCCTACGGCCTTGACTCAGGCACAAAAGAGCACACCACTTACGAGAAGAGAGACTTCATCTCTCTTGCTCCATGCAACAAGAACTTCAGAGTCGCCAACGGCAAGGTTGAGGCAACTGAGGGGATGGGTGACAAGCTCGTCACAGTGGGTGTCAATGGTGGAGATTCTGACCTCAAGCTACAGGGGTTGGTCTACTTGCCCTCCTTCACAGGCAACCCGCTCTCCGTCTCTAAGATAAGTGACCAGAGCATGACAGTGGTCTTTATAGAGAAGGAATCGGCGATAGTCCCTACCAAGGATATCAACATCCCCTACTGTGCCAAGAAGGTTGTCGTGCAGGTTCCTTGCGTTGATGGACTCTACGTTTTGCAGACCAAAACGGCAACTTGAACGACTGAATCTTCGGTTGAGAATGATGATGAGGATAGCAGCGATATAGAGACAGATGAGGAAGGAAATGTTGGAGCAGTGGAAGCACTGGCAGTAGATGATACGTCAACAAAACCACAACCAAATGCATCCACCGGGGCTATTCATTCTATATCTGGACATCCTCTAAGAAGTTTTGGCACAGGTGCTTTAGGCATGTGGCTTATTGCACATTGGAGCTCATGGGAAAGCAGGAGCTAATGCGTGGGATGGAGCTAGGTGATGAGGCGGAGGGAGCCAGGATCATGTGTCAGCCATACCTTCAAGGCAAGGCGAAAAGGATATCCTTCAAGTGCAATGGCATGCGTGCTCTTGCACCTCTTGATCTTGTCCACTTTGACGTGTGTGGTCCCTTTCGCATACCGTCAAATGGAGGCAGAAGATATTTCCTCACATGCATCGATGACAACAGTTACAAAATGTGGATATACTCTCTCAAGAAGAAAATTGAGGTGAAGGAGAATCTACAGGACTTTCTCATTATGGTAGAGCGACAAAGTTGAAGGAAGGTGAAGGCATTCAAGACAGACAATGACAGAGAATAAAAAGCATTCAGGGAGTGGCTCAAGCTTCAGAGTATTGAACATCAGAAAACTACCCCTTACTCACCTCAAAGCAACAGCATAGCAGAGAGGATGAACCAGACCCTTCAGGGCATGACAAGGTGCATGCTCCTTGACGTCAAGCTGCCTCCTAGGTTCTGGGTAGAAGCAGCATGTACGGCAGCCTATGTTGTGAACCTCATACCTATAGCAGCTCTGCGAAGGATAGGCAAGAAGAAGCAGACACAGCAGCTGAAGACGTCTCAAGAAGCATGGTCAGGCAGGAAGCCAGACGCCTCCGATCTCAAGGTGTTCAGTTGCACTGGCTTTGCCAAGTTCCACGCTGGTGAGGGCCCTGGAAAGCTTGATGCAAGAGCACAAAAGTGTATTTTCATTGGCTATGACACCACCCACAAAGCTTATTGACACTGGGGCCAAGGAGCCAAGAAGGTCATCCGCAACAAAGACGTGGATTTCCACGAAAGGTCTTTGAGTAAGGGACAGCTTCTCAAACTTGAGAACACTCCACAATAGGGAGAGTGGCTCTCTCTCCTTGAGGAGGGAGACAAAGCACCAGCACAATGGTATGGGATGGGTGCTGCAACATGGAGAGGAGCTCATGAAGATGAATCGGTGGAATCAGACTCTCATTTTAACATATCTGATCCTCAGGAATATGAGGAGGATGCCTCTCCCATTCTCAAGATGAGCCGGACCTCTAGCCTCCACATCAACAATACCAGCTAGCATGTTCAAGTAGCAGTTCATGCCTCAAAGTACCGTGGCAACATTTTGACGAGGATAGGGGTGAATAGACAGGCTCCAACTATTCATTCTTGGTTCAAGAGGAGCCAATGTCTGTCGCAGAGGCACTCACTCAACCTGACAAAGCGGAGTGGGACGAAGCAATTCACAGTGAACTCAGCTCAATGGAGGAGAATGGGACATGGGTGTTGGTGGACAGACCTGTTGGGGCTCATGTTGTGGGGTCCAAGTGGGTGTTGAAAGTTAAAAGGAAGTAGGATGGAAAATGGACAAGTACAAGGCACGGGTGGTAGCAAAGGGGTTCTCCTAATGGCCTGGCGCAAAGTACGATGAGACCTTTGCTCTAGTTGTGGTGTTTGCCTCCATCCGGTCAATGCTCGCCATTGCTGCTGCCAAAAACATGGAGGTCCACCACATGGATTTCAAGACAGCCTTCCTTTACGACAAAATTGACAAGGAGGTATTCATGGAGGTTCTGAAGGGGGTTGATGCTCCCGAGGGCAAGGTGTGCAGATTGGTGAAGGCTCTCTATGGGTTAAAACAAGCACCAAGACTTTGGTACCAGGAGATGGACATGTTCATGGTCAAGGAGTCCTTCATGCACTACAACAATGACCCTAACATGTACGTGCATGAGAGCAACAAAGGGACTATGTTGGTCGCCTTGTATGTTAATGACCTGGCTCTATGCTCTTCTATAATGAGTAGCAGATTCGAGATGAAGGACATGGTTCCTCTTGACTTCTATCTTGGAATTTTCATCAAGCGCGACATAGCAGCAGGTATCATCAGCCTGAACCAGACAAAAAACATCAACTCCATCCTCAAACGATATGACATGGACGATTGCAAGCCTGCCAGCATACCCATGAGCTCCAAGTACAAACTCCCCAACCCCATGCCCCCATCCAACAAAACGGAGAAAACTGACATGCTGGGCATCCCATATCAGTTTGCAGTGGGCAGTCTGATGTATGCCATGGTCGCCACTCGGCCAGATATAGCCCATGCTGTTGTGCAGGTGAGCCGGTTTGTGGCCAATCCTGGTTCAGTTCACTGGCAGGGCGTGAAGCGCATCATGCGCTACCTTCAGGGGATGCGGCACGTGGGGCTCCAGTTTGGAGGCACTGCTCAATCCGCGTCACTCCGTCTGATGTGCTAAACCGATGCTGATTGGGGAGGGAATATCGATAAAAGAAAATCTTCCTTTGGCTTTGTGTGCATGCTGAATGGAGGTGCAGTCAGTTGGGCATGTCGCAAGCAGGAATGTGTCTCTTTTTCAACAGCTGAAGCTGAGTACATTGCCTTGGCTAAGGTATGTAAAGAGATGGAGTGGCTAGAAAGCTTGCTCTCTGAGATGAAGGCACCACAAGAAACATCAATGGTCATCGAAATTGACAACATGAGTGTGATTGACATGTCCAAGAACCCCGTCCTCTCGAGGCGCACAAAGCACATTAAGATCCGCTACCACTATGCTTGAGACTTGGTCTACAAGCAGACAGTGGAGCTTGAGTATTTCGGTACCAAGATGAACCGGGCTAACATGCTTACAAAGCCACTCGACTAGGATCTCCACGTGGCGAGCAGGCTAGGTATCGGCATGGTCAACGCAAGTGATGAAGAATGATGATGCCGACTGAGATAAGGTGCAAGGGAGACATTTTTTTAATGTTTTTGCCCCTTGTTCAGTGTTTCAGGAAAGATCAGGAATGCTCTGCCCCTTGTGGATGTATGACCCCTGGATTCGTTGTGATGTGACTCAACTATGCTCTGTCTCATGTGAGATATAACCTGTGAGTACACCATGTGGGTAAGTGGTTACCTTGGCCTTTTTGTTGATTTGGCCAAGTGAGAGGTCATGAGTTCGATCCTGGCCCCATGTACATCTTGTTTGCTGTGGAAGCTTCCAAGAAAGAAATTCCACAACTTCTTGGATGCTACATGGTTGGTTTGTCACCTTGACACTAGGATGCTTATATGGCAAACCCACAGTGCGAGTCTATTGGTGATGTGGCTGGTTTAGGCCACTTCCTAGGAATGTGATTTTGAGTTTTAGGACTAGACAAACAACTATAAAAGGAATCATCTTACATGCTGATCAATCAACCCTTGCTTGATGCTCTCTTGCGTATTGACAACTTGAGCTCTTCTTCAGACTTAATGCTAAGACGTTAGCACTCTTGAAGGTGAAGTGTATGCCTGATTACGTTTGGGGTGCATGACACATGTCAACAAAGGTAGAAGGCTTAAAAAGCTTTTTGAGCTTTTCGGTTTTGCGGCTTCTCTGCTAGAGGTGTTAGCTCAGTAGATAATACGCAACCCTTCTTTGTGGTGCATGTCCAAGCAAGACACCAGAAATGTACGGCAACGCATAGCACGGTGGACTTAGGAACAACAGGTCTTGCGATCGATTCTTGATATGAGAAGGATGTTTTTTTTTACCTTCCTGTACAGGTAAGGTTTTCTAGAGAATTCTCTATGGATGAGGAGGATGTGCCACTTGGCAGTCATTGGATGCGCCAAGTGGTAAAGGTGTAGAATAGCCACCCCCAAAAGTGCCACGATCCATCCACATTAGAAGCAAGGCCTTGGACTGTTTGTACGAAGCTCATTCCTATTCTAATTACACAATCTGACCTTAGATGCTCCTCACACAGTTGTCCAATTAAGGAACAATACAAAGAAGACACTAGTTGGTCTAAGCCTCAGGAGTTAGTCTCTGACTAGGACCTCACGCGAAAGTGACCAAGTATTAAGTGAACATAGTTCTTAGCAAGTGATTGCCTAGGAGCTGCTTAGTGTGGAACCGTGATCTAGAGGATGATATATTCTCCTAGCTGAAATGCTCGGAGCGGACGACAGGTGCTATTGTGTTGACCCTGTTTTCTAGTCAATTCGCATCAGGCCAGTTGACAAAGGGTTATGGGCCCACACTGATCAGTTGTAAGGCACGCTTGCTCAACTTTGGCATGCTCTCTCGAGGTGTGCACATCAGACCCATTAGCTTCATCAGCTCCATCTGCTTCATTAGCTCCAATGGCTGGGTTTTCCATTAGCACACAAGGACCAAGGACAAGCTCTGCCCTTGGAGGCATGGCCCTTGGGTCCCTACCAAGATAAGCTCTGCCCTTGGAGGGAGGACCCTGGGTGTGCTATTGGGATCTGTCTTCTCAGTTTACAGGTAAACATCGCCTGGAGGGGTAAGCACCGGAATTGCACCTTGAAACCGGTAGCAGACATCAGCTAACATCAGCCTACTTCAGCCTCAATATAGCACAGACACCGAAAGCAGAAAAGACCAGCTAAAATGGCTGGCCCATCAAGAGTAGTGGGGGCTGCTGGAGGGCAGTCCTTAAACTCAACAGAGGCTGCCACAGGACAGTCCTCAAACTCAACAGTGGCTTCCACATGGCAGACCACAGGAGCAACCGTGAGTGCTACCGCACTACCGCAAGGTCTTTGATCTTTGGGAGGAATCCCCGTCTTTGAGGGTAACGACTTCCTGCTCTGGAGATGGCAGATCAAACTGGCAATGAAAGTGTGCGGCTTCATCAAGCTTCTAAAGGGAGAGGAGCACGTTCCCGTAGAGGGCTCATTGGAGCACAAGACATGGACAGAACAAAATGATACTTTCATGTCATTCCTTAGCAACGCCATAGCCAAGAAGTATGTTCCCGTCATTGCTGGGTTCACATTGGCTTCAGATGCTAATGCCAAGCTCAAGTGTGTGCACCAATCCACCTCCCTTAGAAACAAATCATTCATCCTACAATGGCTGAACAGCATGTGGTTGAATGAGGAAGAGTCAATCCCTGATTTCCTACAGGAGTTTGAAGGAATGCTTGGCGAGGCTCGCTAGATGAACTGGGACCTTGACAAAACATGCAAGCCATGATCCTCCTCATGGCACTGCCGGAGAGCTAGAGCCCAGTTATCACCATCATGGGCGGTTGGAAGGAGGATGACCTGACGCACACGACAATGTCCAAGTACGTGCAAAATGAGGCCATGTGCCGCAACGGAAGTGAGGCTAACTTCTCAGCATATTCTGCACGCTACGGTGGCCGCGGGAGCAAAGGGTAAGCCTCTGGTCAGAAAGGTGGCAGCGGAAGTGGTAGCGGCAGAGGCAACAATGGTGGCAAGGCTCCCAAGAGGCAGGGTAACTGCTGCAACTGCAGAAAACCTGGGTACTGGGCAAGAGAGTGCAGGTTGCCAAAGAAGGAACACGCCGGAAGCGGTGGAAACAAATGCAACAAAAAGGGTGGCAAGGAATCTACCAACATGATAGCACAAAGCAAGCCTCCAACAAAGAGAGTGGAGCTGCTCAGGCTAGGAGCCTTTGGGCTCGACTCGGGCACCGATCACCACTCTAGCAATGACAAGGCTGGATTCATCTCCATTGGCCCCACTGATTGACGGTTCAGATTTGCAAACATCAGCATTATGAACGCAAACGGTGTTGGAGACAAGCTAGTGAGCATCAATCTTCATGGTGAAGAGGGGGATCTGCGGCTGCGTGACGTAGTTTACATGNTCAAACTGGCAATGAAAGTGTGCGGCTTCATCAAGCTTCTAAAGGGAGAGGAGCACGTTCCCGTAGAGGGCTCATTGGAGCACAAGACATGGACAGAACAAAATGATGTTTTCATGTCATTCCTTAGCAACGCCATAGCCAAGAAGTATGTTCCCGTCATTGCTGGGTTCACATTGGCTTCAGATGCTAATGCCAAGCTCAAGTGTGTGCACCAATCCACCTCCCTTAGAAACAAATCATTCATCCTACAATGGCTGAACAGCATGTGGTTGAATGAGGAAGAGTCAATCCCTGACTTCCTAGGAGTTTGAAGGAATGCTTGGCGAGGCTCGCTAGATGAACTGGGACCTTGACAAAACATGCAAGCCATGATCCTCCTCATGGCACTGCCGGAGAGCTAGAGCCCAATTATCACCATCATGGGCGGTTGGAAGGAGGATGACCTGACGCACACAACAATGTCCAAGTACGTGCAAAATGAGGCCATGTGCCGCAACGGAAGTGAGGCTAACTTCTCAGCATATGCTGCACGCTACGGTGGCCGCGGGAGCAAAGGGTAAGCCTCTGGTCAGAAAGGTGGCAGCGGAAGTGGTAGCGGCAGAGGCAACAATGGTGGCAAGGCTCCCAAGAGGCAGGGTAACTGCTGCAACTGCAGAAAACCTGGGTACTGGGCAAGAGAGTGCAGGTCGCCAAAGAAGGAACACGCCGGAAGCGGTGGAAACAAATGCAACAAAAAGGGTGGCAAAGAATCTACCAACATGATAGCGCAAAGCACGCCTCCAACAAAGAGAGTGGAGCTGCTCAGGCTAGGAGCCTTTGGGCTCGACTCGGGCACCGATCACCACTCTAGCAATGACAAGGCTGGATTCATCTCCATTGGCCCCACTGATTGACGGTTCAGATTTGCAAACATCAGCATTATGAACGCAAACGGTGTTGGAGACAAGCTAGTGAGCATCAATCTTCATGGTGAAGAGGGGGATCTGCGGCTGCGTGACGTAGTTTACATGCCCTCCTTTGCTGAAAACCTCCTGTGCGTGTCAAAAATCACAGACACCGACATGACTGTGGTTTTCATGCAGAAGACGGCGGTCATTGCCAAGAACGAGGACATCAAGGTCCTCTACGCCAACAAAGATCTTGTGGCACAGGTCCCACGGGTTGACGGGATCTACATACTGCGGACAACCATGACAGAAACCTCGAAAGATGATGGTCATGCAGGTGCAGTGGAGGCAGTTGTCTCATCACCAACGCAGGAGAACACACCAACGGAAACTGAGAAGGCATCCTCTGCCGCAAAGGACAAATATGTTGAGCCATGGCATAGACGTTTTGGGCACGTTGCAAAAGGCACGCTCCAAGTCATCCAACAACAACAGGTGGTCCGCGTCATAGACAACAGCTGGTGCGTCTTCAGCTGCACCGCATGGGCAAAGGTCCAGGCAGGAGAGGGTGGCGGCAAGCTAGATGCAAGAACGCAAAATTGTGTGATGTTGGGCTATGAGACGGCCCACAAGACCTCCCGCTTGAGAGACATGGCAGCAAGAAGGCTCATCACCAGCCGGGACGTGACCTTTGACAAGAGGAAACCAAGCAAGGAAGAGATGCTTGATTCCACGCAAGCTCCAAAACAGGGAGAGTGGTTGGTACTGCTGGAGTCAGGAGATCAAGCTCTCAAAAACTGGCAAGTGGTGCTAGTGCGGCAGGCCGTGNGGCGGGCTCCGACATTGAGTTGTAGACGTCCGAGGCCTCCGAGACCAGCTCGGAGGCCAGTGGCTCTTCACAAGAGGAAGATTTAAGTTCAGGGCAGGCAGCACCACAGGAGCTACAACAAAGCAAAGATGAGGCACCAGCAATGCATCGTTGCAGGACATGGCACAACAAGCAAACGCCAAAGTATGACGCTGGCATTGGAAACTGGAATGGACTAAGCTGGTCCTGTTTGGCTCAGGGTGAGCCGCTCCTGGTGGCTGAGGTGCTGGCAAGGCCCAATGTGGCCAAATGGAAGGAGGCGGTGAACAACGAGCTCACATCCATGGAAGAAAGTGGCACATGGATGTTGGTGGAAAGACCCGCTAACACTCACGTGGTGGGCTCAAATTGGGTGCTCAAGCTGAAGCGGAAGCAGGACAATAGCACCGACAAGTACAAAGCAAGGGTTGTGGCGAAGGGATTCTCACAAAACGTAGGGTCTGAGTATGATGAGACCTATGCACCAGTCATCACATTTGCATCTATCAGGTCCCTGTTGGCCGTTGCTGCTTCCAAAGACCTTGTGATCCACCAGATGGATGTCATGACAGCTTTCCTTTACGGGAAGCTTCACAAGGAGGTGCTGATGGAGGTACCGCAAGGTGTCAAAGCACCTGAGGGTAAGGTGTGCAAGCTGGTGAAGGCGTTGTACAGGCTGAAACAAGCTCCATAGATCTGGTACAAGGAAATAGACAGCTTCATGGCTGAACTCTCCTTCGCGCATTGCAAGAACGACCCTAGCGTTGTGGGGACGTGACCTGACACTGCTTATTCGGTAGGTCGGGTGAGCAGGTTTGTAGCTAACACTGGGCCACAACACTGGCAAGCCGTTAAGCGGATCTTCTGCTATCTCCAAAAGACACGGCATGTAGGACTTCAGTTTGGAGTTCTTGAATGATCAGACTCGCTGCGACTCAGGTGCTACAGCGACGCTGAGTGGGGAGGGCAGATTTACGACAGGAAGTCCACCTCGGGCTTTGTCTTCCTTCTCAACGGTGGTACGGTCTCATGGGCCAGCAAAAAGTAAGATTGTGTCTCGCTCTCTACTCGGCGGCGTGCACGATGTGCGCTTGCCAAGGCTCCCTCATGTATCAAGGATCCATCAAAACACCTTTCAGAGGCGCAGATGTTCGTCCATATAGTGGCGGTGCCCCCTGTATTGTGGGGTGCGTTTCAGAGTCAATAAATAAGTTTGGTGAAGGGGATTGATGTGGTTCAAAACCTGTTCGTGGACCTGCAATCGGAATTTTGATCAAGTCCCCGAGAAACAAACTGTACTACTGAGTTTTGGACTCCAAGCCATGATTTTGGCTATGGACCTCCATAACAACCTATAATACTGTCATCCGGTGGATCATTCGCCGGAGCGATTTGGCTTTCCAGATGTATGTTTGCTACTCGTTCCAGTGGATTTTTCACTGGCAGTCGAACCACGACCAACTCCCTGAGCTACTGCGCACACCCCAGCTTTAGAAGCCCATATCTCCCTTGTTACTTGTCCAACTCCGGTGAAAAAAATCTCCGACCGGATTTAGCAACTCATCAAACATTAAGAACTTCAATCCAGTCTGGATTTAGAGCACTGCTCAGGGAGCTAGAGTAAAATGCAAGGATTTTCCCCCTCCAGCAGCTTGTCGAAGCCTCTTGGCACCGCCTCGGGCATTAATAGGGGAAAAAACACAGCACTTGCATCTTCAGTGACGTCCAGGGATCCCCCCCTGGCATCCTCGTTGCGGCTGTGCCTGTCGCACCACTATGTCCCTTGCCCACTCTGGCTTGGTTGTTCTTTCACCTTCCGGCGTCCCTGCTAGTATCTCTCCCAATGGGGCACCTGCCTTATCCCTTGCGTCCGTATTGATGCCTACCCTGGCCCCGATCCCTTTGGCTGCCCCCAAGCTACGTGTGCCTGCCTATCTCTTCACCTCCTCCCATCCCAGCATACATCCGTGGTTCCTCTTTTTCTGTCCCAACGACCACGCACTCCGTTGCCTGTCCATTATCCTATCACACCCTTCTATAGACACGACGGCCCCTCAATTCCCTCCTCCATCCCTCCTCTCCTCCCCTCCCATCAGGAATTCCCCCATCCCCCCTCCCCCCCTCCTCCGGCTTTGACATTTGTTGACTACCTTACCCTGTCTCACCTCTCCTCCCCTCCCTGCCTCTCCCACCCTCCTTCTCCCTATCATTGCCATATCCTTTTCCCTGTCAAGGATATTCCCCAGGATGAGCTCTTCTCCTTGGTTCATGGCCGGTCTCATGATCCCGTCCTCTTCCTTGCTGCCGAGCCCGACCCCCCACCAGTCCCACCCTCCTATCCTCCCTTCTTTTCATTTGACTCCCCTTATCACTCTCCCCCTTAGGGACCTCCTGGATGGCCCTCTCCCCGGCTCCCCTTACTCTCTTCTAACTCTGTGTTGGTGGGCAGAGGGCGGAGGGTGTTGGTGTGGGTATCCCCAAGCATGTTGACCTTTGGGCTTCCTGAACATGTATTACCCTTGCAGGTGAATGACGTCTTGGCACTAGTGGGTGTAGAGAAACCCTCAAGGATTCCTAGCCTTCACTAGTTCACGGTAGCAATGTTTTGGGCAGCTAATGCACACCATGTCAACAATCTCCCCCTTGTACCACAGCATTGATGCCTTTTCCTTGAGACCTGAGGCATTTCAGACCTAACAGTATACACCAAGCTCCATGCAGCACACGTTGTGCCTATCCTTGGGATGTGCTTTTTTCATGGTGTCAGCAAGAATGCGCTTTGTGCCACAATGCACAATAGCCGCATCTTCTTTTGCCACCAAATCCCATGCATAGTGATTCCGGATCTTGATGTGTTTGGTCCTATTGTGCAGCACTGGGCTCTGGATGAGGCTGATGGCACTCATGTTTTCCACATTGAGTACCATCAGCTTCCTTTGCAGCACACCAATCTCCTCAAGCAACAGCCACAGCCACACCTCGTCCTTTGCGGCTCCTGCAAGCGCAATGTACTCCGCTGGTGAGCTAGATAGTGCCATGCAGCCTTGCTTCCTTCTTTTCCATGAAACTGTTGCACCACAAAGCACNGACTGCTTTGTCGTATTGAGGTAGCGGAGGATCTGCTTCACCCCTTGCACATGCAACGGCCCAGGGTCAGCGACATAGCGGCTCGCTTGGCCCTCCGTAAAGACCATTTCGGGTCGCATCATCACCATGGCACACATGATGCTCCCCACTGCGGACTTGTACGGCACGTCTGCCATCTCCTCCTTCTCCTCATCCGTGCCCGGCCCTATGCTCGTGCTTAGCTCACATGTGGTAGTCATGGGTGTACTGATGGGGTTGCACTCCTCCATGTTGTAGTGGCAGAGCACCTCTTGCACAAACTTTACCTGCCCCATCTCTTGTGTATGTGCCTTGCTCTCCCTTTTGTTCGCAATTCCAAGATAGTACTTGAGCTCACCCATGTTAATCATTTTGAACCGATCACCAAGTTGCTGGTTCGGGTTTACCAAGATTAGGTCATCCATGCAGATAACACCGATTTGGTGCAATCCCGACTCCTTTCACACGTACACGCTGCAATCCGCCCCACAGCGCTCGAGGCCAAGCTAGGCCATAAAGCCGTCCATTTTGAGTAACCACATGAGTGGCGCTTGTTTCAGCACATAAAGCGCCTTGCAAAGCCGGCGCACCTTCCTTGGCGGCACGTCCACCCCCTCTGACACAAACATGTAGCCCTCCTTGTCCAGGTTGCCGTTGAGGAATATGATTTTTACATCCATTTGGTGGATTCTGTAGTCGCATGCTGCGATCACAGAAAGGATGGTGCAAATGGTTTCAAACCTTGCCACGGCGCAATGGTTTTTTCAAAGTTTTCACGCTTCCTCTGGGCATACCCCTTTGCCACCAGTCGCGCCTTGTACCGCTCCACCTTCCCCTCATTCGAGAACTTCCTTTTGAAGATCCACTTGGAGCCGATGAAATTCTCACCCTCTGGCCTGTCGATGAGCTCCCAGGTTTTAGTCTCCTCGTGGAAGATGAGCTCAGAGTATTTAGCTCCCTCCCACTCAGCCCCATCCTTTCGCTACAATGCCTCCTTACAGGTCTCGGGCTCCTCTTGTACAAAGAACTATCAAGAAAAACCAGTCCAGATTCCCTTCGCGGCATCATACCATTTTTTCGTCCTCTTTGTGCGTCCACTTCTCCGAGGCTGCTGCTACTGCTATTGCTCCTATTTTTGCTGCCCTCTCGGGGTACCACTTGTGTCCCTCGCCTTCTCCCCCTCTCTTGGAGACCATGGAGATGCGGGCTCACTCCCCGCCTCCTTGTTCAACTCCACTGCTGTTGGCACTTCGGACTCATTTCCCGACTTGGTTTAATGCAAATCAGCCGATCCCCCATCCCCCAGATGGTCCTCGCTTGTTGGAGCCGTTCGGACGTCACCCTCTTTTGCGTCTTCTGGCTTCTCCTGTTCGAGGAATGACAGCCACTCTCCCCGCTTGGAAAGACCCACATCCTTGTCCATCCAATGGCTGTCCTCGTCAAGCGTGATGTCATGACTCTTCATGATCTGCTGCCTCCGTGGGTCAAAGAGCCGGCACGTTTTGTTCCGGCTCTTGTACCCAAAGAGGATGCACCGGCGATTCCATGGGTCCAGCTTTCTTTGCCCCTGTCATGCCTACACAACAGCATGTGCTATGTAGCCAAACATGCAGAGGTGAGCCACCGTTAGATTCCTCCCGTTTCACACTTCTTGTGGCGTCCACCACACCGTGGACTCTGTGTCTTTCAGCGGCTTTTTCAACATCAGGTTCATGATGTATGCCTCTGTCTGCGCCGCCTCACCCAAAAACTGCTGGGCAAGGCCATCATCATTCTACATGGACCAGACCATATTGAGGATGGTGTAGTTTGCACTCTTGGCTATGCCGTTCTGCTGCACAGAATGTAGCGTCATTTTCTACCACTTGATCCCCTTGCTGATCACCTTCAAATCCGTCTGCCGCTCCATTGCCGCCACAAACTCCTGCATGCACGGTGAGACATCCCTCATCCTCTTGATGATGTAGAGTTAGATCTTGCAACTGTGATCATCGATGAAGGTCAAAAAGCATCGAGCGCCCCCGATGGAGCTCTCAAACAATCTACACACACCAGTGTGTACCACCTTCAACTTTGTCGATGTGCGTGTCCCCTTCCCTTCAAACAGGTGATGTGTCGCCTTGCCCATGACACAGGGCTCACACACGGCTTCCTTGGATACTTGGAGACCCTTGAAATCCAGGCCCTGTACCACCTCTTCCTTAGCCATCTCCTTCACTGTTGTGGGTGCAATGTGGCAGAGGTGGCGGTGCCATAGGTCCAGGTTTCCTTCATCCTTCATCACGAGGTGGGTGGCATCGTTCCTCACCGCATCGGCAAGAACCTTGGTGCAAAGTAGGTACAATTTCCTACTCCCTCTTGCCACGTATAATCACTTTGCTGTCCCCCTCCTTTTGGATGATGGCCTCCTTCTTGTTGAAGAGTACCTTGAGCCCCTTATTGGTAAGGCGGCTCACTGTCAGTAGGTTTGTACCAAATTTGGGCATGTGAAGCATGTCGTAGATGGTACACGGATTACTTTCCTGTTCACCACCGACTCGCTGNGTACCACCTTCAACTTTGTCGATGTGCGTGTCCCCTTCCCTTCAAACAGGTGATGTGTCGCCTTGCCCATGACACAGGGCTCACACACGGCTTCCTTGGATACTTGGAGACCCTTGAAATCCAGGCCCTGTACCACCTCTTCCTTAGCCATCTCCTTCACTGTTGTGGGTGCAATGTGGCAGAGGTGGTTGTGCCATAGGTCCAGGTTTCCTTCATCCTTCATCACGAGGTGGGTGGCATCGTTCCTCACCGCATCGGCAAGAACCTTGGTGCAAAGTAGGTACAATTTCCTCCTCTTGCCACGTATAATCACTTTGCTGTCCCCCTCCTTTTGGATGATGGCCTCCTTCTTGTTGAAGAGTACCTTGAGCCCCTTATTGGTAAGGCGGCTCACTGTCAGTAGGTTTGTACCAAATTTGGGCATGTGAAGCATGTCGTAGATGGTACACGGATTACTTTCCTGTTCACCACCGACTCGCTGTGAATATTGCCTTTGCCTGCGTCCAACTCCGTTTCTTCTTTGGCCACGTTGATGCGACACTTGGTAGCATTGTAGGTGATGACTGTTGCCTGGTTGCACTGCGTATGGCGGCCTGAACCGGAGTCGATCACGGTGACATGAGGATCTGTCAAGTTGACAGACTCCCTGGCCACCATGGCGTGGGTTTCCTTCCTCCCACCCTTCTCGTGCTGGTCCGACTTCTTGTTGGATCAGACGCATGCGTAGTGGCCCTATTTTTCATAGTTGTAGTAATCCCCCTTCTTTTCATCTCTCTTGGTGCTATCCTTGGTAACCTTTCCCTTCTTTCCTCCCCCTCCACCTTGAGGACGGACGACATAGGCGGAAGTCAATGTTTCCCCACTCTCTCTCCCAGCATGATGCATCTACTCATTGAAGACGTACTCAGCCACCTTTGGGTAATTCAACTCATCGGTAGACTAGCCACCAACAATGGTGATCATGGGACTCGAACTGTCAAGCAAGGCCAAGAGGAAGATCATGGCTAGTAGCTGAGGGCCGATCTTCCACCCGGCGGCTATGTACTCAGTATTGAGGGACTCGATCTGCTACAGGATCTCCATGGTGTCGTCACCTTTGTTAGCTTGGACAGTGACGAGCCTCTTGAAGACAAGGAGCTCATTAGCGAGGTTGCTAGAAAAAGAGATAGTGCATGGTTTCTTCTAGTCCTCCACGGCCTCTGTGCATCCTTGAATGAGTGCGCGTTACATCAGTGCTAGGGCTAACACCCACAAGGCAAGTGCCTCCTTGTTGAGCTTATTGTACTTGTCAAATTCTTCCGGCGTTACAGTTTGCGGAGGAGTGGTTTCTTCATACTTGACCAGCTCAAGCAAGACCGTGTCATTGAGGTAGACCTCAAACTGCCACCTCCACAAGGGGAAGCCATTTCCGTTGAACTTCATGAAGGCGCCAATGCTCTCTTGCTAGATTGTTGTCATGGCGTGTGGCGGTAGCGTGAAAGTGGCAGAGCTAGGGTACTTCTAGGCATGTGGGTCCATAACCCTTTGTTGGCTCTAGTGGGTGTAGAGACAACCTGAAGGATGCCTAGTCCTCATTGGTTCACAAAACTGATGTTTGGGGCAGCCAATGGACACTAATGGTGAAGAGCATGGAGCACAAGGATCATGATCTCATTCAATAGAGTCGAATCAAAATACAATTTTGATACTTATCATAGTGAGATTACACTATATCCTTATTTCCTGTGATTTAAGCGTTCCAACACATCCAAGCACGTCCAAATCGGAGCATTAGAGCCCTTTCTATGGCCATCGAAGCAACCCTTGGTGGTTCCGCCCACCATGCCTTGCTTGCTAGGCCAGGGGAGGTGCTTTGATGGTGACCTATCAAAGCGCCGTTCGCTGTCCCAGAATTCAATGAGGAGTTCATCCTGGTCAAGGAGGTCTCCCTGGTTACCTTCTTTGTGGAATTTGTGCATTTGGAACCTGTTGCAGTTGAACCCGGATCACCAGTGGTGGAGTATCTTGTCATCCATGACGGATGGAAGATTCCATCTGTCCACTACCTGAACTTTGGGCTAGGTTAACTCTCACTCAATTTGAGCAATTCAAAGCTCGATCTTGCATGGGAAAATCCAAGGAATCCAAATTGAATTTCAGATCAGTTTTTCAACTACTCCTTAGTGGTAAAACTAGGGAATAAGATCAATGTCACTCATGGCAAGCACACCATGTCAACATGGCGAGTTGCTCAACACATGGCGGCGTACCACCTTCTGCTAATGGTCCGCTGGTGATTGAAGAGACATAGAGGCCGTGTGCTGGCAGGGCTACAAACAGGTTAGGCCCAAGCCTCAATGGAATGGTAGGATATTACCTAGAGTTTATCACATTAGACTGGAATGCACTTGACTACGTCCTCTGGATGATGATTTCACAGTTTCGTGCTTTTAGGGTGGGAGGGGAGGGTTTCTTTCTCAATGAGGTAGCTTGGGTTTGACCTCCTTAGTAGAATGGTGCTGTATTCTTGCTGGAAGCATAATCATAGAGATCGATCAAGAGGGTGTGGATCAAGCCACACTGTGGGTGGAACTCCACTATTGGAGGTGAGCTCACATTTGACCCACCATGGGGGTTCTCAACCCAATATTTCTTCTCAGTCTCCTTCCACTATCTTGTCACATGTTCTATGCTTAAATGAAGCACATCCATGGACGTCGCCTGCCTCCAACACTATGTGTGTGTCTCATGCCTTTGATTTGTTCCCTTGCTTCCCTCTCTGCTACCTACTGGTATCTTAGCCACGAGGAACTGTCATTCATGCGTGAGAGGTTTGTGCCTTGCAGTACCACCCTGAGATCGGTGGCCGCTTCCGCTTCATTTCCGCTACCGCAGCTGTCTTGCTACAGCAGAAACCTGGAATACAGTGATGAAGTGCTACAAGCTCGCCTTTGTGGCACTTTGAGCCATGGTGGCTGCAGTGCGTGGGTCGCACAACTCCGCAGCCATACTCTGCCACTCTGCAAGTTCGCAGCCACACTCCCACTTTTGTAGCTACATCAGCAACCCCTTGCGCGACCTAAGGGTGGCTGCCGTGGCATCTTATGCCAAGATTCCTATCGTCCTGTGACATGAGCACGTGTTGTGGCGTGACCCACCTGGGCCTATGGCAAAGGGGGGAGGGGGGGTCATCATTTGTAGCCATACAAGACAGTAGCTACCATGGCAACAGCAGCGATAGCAGCCTTACATCAGCCATTGGCAACAACAGCACATCAGCAGCAGTGGTGGCAGTAGCCACGACACTAGCTATAGGAGCAGCAACAACAACAGCACTGCTGCAGCCATGAATTCAACATGAATAGCCACCATAGCATTGCAGCCAATGTAGCAGCAAGAGTAGTGCGTAAAGTGCAGCAGCGACATCGCAGTATCAGCATCAGCAACAGCAGCAACACCAGCACCAGCAGCAGCAGCAGCAGCATCAGTACAACAGCCGCCACAGTGGAAGCA